>SJYW01054573.1:9459-62912 GCA_006410735.1 Raphicerus campestris | reverse complement strand
ACAGTTTATTGTGATCCACACAGTCAAAGGCTTTGGCACAGTCAATAAAGCAGAAATAGATGTCCTTCTGGAACTCTCTTGCAAAAGAGACCCAGCAGATGTTGGCAATTTGACCTCTGGTTCCTCTGGTTCCTCTTCCTTTTCTAAAACTAGCTTGAACATCTGGAAGTTCACGGTTCACATTGCTGAAGCCTGGCTTGGAGAATTTTGAGCATTACTTTACTAGTATGTGAGATGAGTGCAATTGTGTGGTAGTGAGCATTCTTTGGGATTGCCTTTCTTTGGGATTGGAATGAAAACTGACCTTTTCCAGTTCTGTGGCCACTGCTGAGTTTTCCAAATTTGCAGGCATATTGAGAGCAGCATTTTCACAGCATCATCTTTCAGGATCTGAAATAGCTAAACTGGAATTCCATCACCTCCACTAGCTTTATTCCTAATGATGCTTTCTAAGGCCCACTTGACTTCACATTCCAAAATGTCTGGCTCTAGGTGAGTGATCACACCATCATGATTATCTGGGTCATAAAGATCTTTTTTATACAGTTCTTCTGTGTATTTTTGCCACCTCTTCTTAATATCTTCTGCTTCTGTTGGGTCCATACCATTTCTGTCCTTTATCAAGCCCATCTTTGCATGAAATGTTCCCTTGGTATCTCTGATTTTCTTGAGGAGCTCTCTAGTCTTTCCCATTCTGTTGTTTTCCTCTTGCACTGATCGCTGAGAAAGGCTTTTTTAAAAATCTCTCCTTGCTATTCTTTGGAACTCTGCATTCAGATGCTGATAACTTTCCTTTTCTCCTTTGCTTTTTGCTTCTCTTCTTTTCACAGCTATTTGTAAAGCCTCCTCAGACAGCCATTTTGCTTTTTTTATTTTTTACACACATTTCTATTTTATTATGGCAAAGGTGAAAACACCACCTTCTCCACAACGCCATTTTGCTTTTTTGCATTTCTTTTTCTTGGGAATGGTCTTGATCCCTGTCTCCCTTACAATGTCACAAACCTCTGTCCATAGTTCATCAGGCACTCTGTCTATCAGATCTAGTCCCTTAAATCTATTTCTCACTTCCACTGTATAATCATAAGGGATTTGATTTAGGTCATACCTGAATGATCTAGTGGTTTTCCCTATTTTCTTCAATTTAAGTCTAAATTTGGCAATAAGGAGTTCACGATCTGAGCCACAGTCAGCTCCCGGTCTTGGTTGTGCTGACTGTATAGTTTCTCCATCTTTGGCTATAAAGAATATAATCAGTCTGATTTCGGTGGTGACCATTGCTTCAGTTGTGTCCAACTCTGGGCAACCCTATGGCCCGTAACCTGCCAGGCTCCTCTGTCCATGGGATTCTCCAGGCAAGAACACTGGAGTGGGTTGCCATGGCCCCCTCCAGGGGATCTTCCCAACCCAGGGGCCAAACCTGCATCTCCTGCATTGCAGGAGGATTCTTTACCATCTGAGCCACCAGGGCTCATGCCAGAAATTAAATTGGATTTCCCGTGCTGGGCCAGTTCGACAACTTCATCTTAAATGGACCAACAACAGTCAAATCCTGATCTCTTTCCTCCTAAACACACAAACTGGAATTCTGCCTCGCAACCCCATCTAAAACGGAATGCGTGAACCCAGGTCACATCTCTGTGGCCTTGAGCTCAGAGACCCTGAGCAGCCTGTACCAAGAAAGAACTAGGGCACAGCTGAAATCCAGAAGGGAGAGGAAACAGGCGGAGATCCACGGGGAACAATGTCTATTTCTTGATCCGTCTCCTGCCCCAAATAGCTGCGCTCTCCTCCCCCACTGGTGTTTACTGTGTTCCTCTCCCTGGCAGCAGGTGCCACCAGGCCTTAAACTGGGTCACAGAGGGCGGCAAGGAGCTGACCAGGCCCTCAGGCCACAGCCTCCCCTGACTTCACTCCCCAGGCTCCAGACTGGAGGGGCAGAGCCCAGACTCCAGGTGGCCCCTGCCCTCCGGTGGGATCCCTGCTGCCCAGAGCCACAACCAGCGAGGGGGGCATGCTCTGTCCATCCCATGAGGGGGCAGAGGGGCCACACTGCCACCCCTCCCACTGCAGCCGCAGGGAGTCCCCTCAGGGCCCCCTCCTCCCCAGGGCGGCCAGAGGGCCCACACAAGGGGTCCTGACACCCCCGGGGGGCAGAGCTAGTGTAGAGGGTAGAGTGTAAATTTCAGAATCAGAAAACAAACGAATTAAACCCCAGACTTGAAACCCCAGACCCTTGAGGGACAGGGAGGGAGGTGCTTGCTCAGGATAACCCAGCAGGGAAGTGGCCGAGGGCAGGCCCGAAGCACCACTGCTCACCACCCCAGCCCGTGGCCATGTGTCTGCCCCTCCCATCCGACCCCGCCCCTCCTCCTTCCCAGGATCCTGGGCATCTGGGCCTGATGGTGCCTTTCTCTCCACAGGTTTTGTCGGAGCATGGTTTCGGCCTGATCACCACGGACATCCGGGAGGGACAGACCTTTTACTATGCAGAAGATTACCACCAACAGTACCTGAGCAAGAACCCCGATGGGTACTGCGGCCTCGGGGGCACCGGAGTATCTTGTCCCCTGGGTATTAAAAAGTAATTTCTCCCCACGTGGTCAGCCCTTGAGGTCACAGCAAAAATGCTTCCAACAAATCGGGGAGTTCTTTTGTGGTTCACGCCAGGGATTTTTTGTAGTGCACAAAGACATTCATAAAAATCTGGCTTATTAAGGGGTAATTTACATCAAGTGCCATGGCAAGTTGATAACATGTAACTTACTTTCTAATAAGTAAATTATTTATGGTGGGAGGAGCCCGCGGTGAAAATTTTTGGATCATTTGATGTCTGAATGAGGATGATGAATAGTCAGTGTTCACCTTTTTTGTGCTTGGGTGCCTGCCCTGGACATCAGGGAACCAAGTTGGCAGAATATGTGTTGGGAGGGGAGAGGTCAGGGCTTCCTTCACCACATCCAGCCCCTCTCAAAAGCCCTCCTGCCCTTCAGTGCCTTAAAATTTGCAGACGTTTACAGCCTCAATGAATCGTTCACTGAAATACTTTGCTCAACTGATTCTGTACATGTATAAGGGGCTTTCTCTCTCTTTTTTGCCCTCCTCATGGCAGGGAAAAGCTATGAGTTAGCTTGATAAATTTTAATGCTTTGCTCACAGCTATGACATACCCTTGTTCTAATAAAGGTCTACAGTCTGCTAAATACAAACTGATGTCCCATCTGTCTTTTGCTTGTTTAGGTAGGATGCTTCTAAGTGTTATAAGATAAATTTTAGAGCTCTCAAAGGCTAAGTATCATTTTCCCCCGAATGGGAAATCTGATTGCAATCTTTAGAAAACATGTACAGCTCCAGCTCCTTGCAACTTTAGTAATAATAGCTGTTTTCCATCCGCCTTGGGCTTCCCTGGTGGCTCAGAGGTTAAAGCGTCTGCCTCCGGTGCAGGAGACCCAGGTTCGATCCCTGGGTCGGGAAGATCCCCTGGAGAAGGAAATGGTAACCCACTCCAGTATTCTTGCCTAGAGAATCCCATGGACAGAAAAGCCTGGTAGGCTACAGTCCACGGGGTCGCAAAGAGTCGGACATGACTGAGCGACTTCACTTTCACTTTCACTTTCATTATAGTCATCACATCAGGGGCTAGTCCAGGCAGAGAATAGACACATGGAATCCCTGCCCTTAAGAGTCTTTGTATTGACAAGAGGTGGAGGACATATGCAATAAACAGGTAAACCCGTGAATAAGTAAGATAGTTTCTGGTCCTCACAAATGATAGTGAAGGTGAAGTCACTCAGTCGTGTCCGACTCTGCAACCCCATGGACTGTAGCCTACCAGGCTTCTCTCTCCATGGGATTCTCCAAGCAAGAGTACTGGAGTGGGTTGCCATTTCTTTCTCCAGAGGATCTTCCCGACCCAGGGATCAAACCCAGGCCTCCCGCATTCCAGGCAGAGGCTTTGACCCCTGAGCCACCAGATGGCAAATCAGATAAGCTAGTAAGTTGGGCCTGGGGGCTGCAGAGCTGTGTTTAGAGCTGTTTTAGCTGGGCGGGTCAGGGGAGGTGGTGCCATGTAAGTTGAGGACTGAATACTCTGAATCATGCAAAGGAGAAATGAACACACAGGTTGGGGCGGAGAACATCATTCTGGAGGTGGATGAAGAAATATAACACGGTTCCCCTTGGATAGAAGCCAGAAGACCAGGAAGTATACGTGGCCCAAGGCAGGGGGAAATTTGTGGTGTCTGAGAACAGAGAAGCCAATGGGGCTGGAATGGTTATGAATGAGGACGGTATTAGAGAGAAGTATCCCAGAGAGATAGGAAAAGCCAGACCATGCTGAGTCTTCTAAAGACATGTTCAGTTCAGTTCAGTTGCTCAGTTGTGTCCGACTCTGCGACCCCATGAATCGCAGCACGCCAGGCCTCCCTGTCTATCACCATCTCCCGGAGTTCACTCAGACTCACGTCCATCGAGTCCGTGATGCCATCCAGCCATCTCATCCTCGGTCGTCCGCTCCTCCTGCCCCCAATCCCTCCCAGCATCAGAGTCTTTTCCAATGAGTCAACTCTTTGCATGAGGTGGCCAAAGTACTGGAGTTTCAGCTTTAGCATCATTCCTTCCAAAGAAATCCCAGAGCTGATCTCCATCAGAATGGACTGGTTGGATCTCCTTGCAGTCCAAAAGACATGTTAATAAGATTATAAATTATATTCTAATTTGTCCTTCCCCTACCCGCTTTCCCCTTTGGTAACCATAAATTTGTTTTCTATGTCTGGAGTCCATTTCTATTTTGTAAATAAGTTCATTTAGATTCCACATACCAGTGGTATCATATGGTATTTGTCTTTCTTTTTCTGATTTACTTCACTGAGTACGATAATCTCCAGGTCCATCCATGTTGCTGCAAATAACATGATTTCATGCTTTTTTTGTGGCTGAGTGACATTCTGTTGTGGATGCATGTGCCATGTCTTCTGCACCCATTCGTCTGTCAGTGGGCATTTAGGTTGCTTCCATGTCTTGGCTGTTGTGAAAAGTGCTGTTATAGACATACAGGTGCATATATCTTTTTGAATTTAGAGATTTCTCCAGATATGTGCCCAGGACTGGGATTACTGGGTCATATGGTCACTCTATGTTTAATTTTTTTAAGGAACTTCCATAATATTCTCCATAGTGGCTTCACCAATTTAATTCCCACCAACAATGTGGGAGAGTTCCCTTTTCTCCACACCCTCTCCAGTATTTGTTATTTGTAGACATTTTAATAATGGCCATTCTGACTAGTTAAAACCAATTCCTCACTGTAGTTTTGATTTGCATTTCTCTACTAATGAGTGATGTTGAACATCTTTTCATGTGCCCGTTGGCCATCTGTATGTCATCTTTGAAGAAATATCTATTTAGGTCTTCTACCCATGATTGGACCAACAAGGGCTTAATTTCCAAACAGCTCATGAAACCCAATAACAAAAAAGCAAACAACCCAATGAGCTGTGTGTTTCCCTCCCACCTCCTCTCTAGGACATTCCTGCATCAGTGATGCGCTAATCCTAAATCTCAGCGCTGTTCCTCATGGTCTCTGAGAGCCAGAAGCAGCATTTACTGGGGCTCTGAACCAAGTGGAGGCCAAGGAAGGTAAAGGGCAGGGACCTTTCTGGAGACCAAGTCCATAGGTCTCAGGGATGAGCAACAAGCGAAGGAAGCATGGAGTTGAAATGTTTCTCCACGCAGGAGCAAAAGAAATGGAAAATGAAAGAAGCTGTAGAAGAGACCTGATTGTGACACAGAAAAAGAACAGGCTTTCTATTTCAGAGATTCTTGGACCACTCTCCATGGAAAAATGCTCCATCCAAACTCTTGGAGAGGGCTCAGGGTCAAGTCGGTAATCTGCCTCCAACTCCCAGGGGAGCCACAGGCCTCTGAGTGGGTCCTGGTTGTATTTTAAGCACTGCTATAGGTAGATGATTGGGGCTTCCCAGGTGGTGCAAAGAATCCCTCTGTCAATGCAGGAGATGCAGGGGACACGAGTTTGATCCCTGGGTCAGGAAGATCCCCTGGGGGAGGAAATGGCAAGCGGCTCCAGTATTCTTGCCTGGAAAATTCCATGGAGAGAGGAGCCTGGTGGGCTACAGTCCATGGGGTCACAAAGAGCCGGGCACGACTGAGCATCTGAGCATGAACACACACGTATAGGTATCTGATTATTTCAGGCATGGCTAATTGTATCAGAATCCCTCCTGGCAATCTACAACCCACCCTTGAACTTGCTTCAAAGGCTGAGAAAGGACACTTGGTTTTGAGCCAATGCAGTGTTTAATCATGGGGATAATAGAAACATCAGGAAATACAATACCAAGATGGCCCAGGGTAATAGAAGCAGACTGTGCCCAGAGTCTGGCTCATGCTTGTAGGGCCTTTTGGATAGCTTGGTCTTCATCTCAATCCATGACAGGTAACTAGACACCTGCGTGTATACTCCAGGCCGTTTCTTCTGGCCGCAGCCCACTCCCCAGCTGACAATGCCCAGTTGGTACCATTTGCTTTTCCTGTTTTTTTTCTGGCAAACCAGAGGCCCCCCACTGTCACCCTAGGAGAGAAAAGTTGTTTGGACGTGGAAGGTGTGGCAGCATGTTGCTCTTACAGCCTACTGGGGGATGGGCATCTGGCACAAAGCACACGGTGTCACTGGATGGGTGGATGTTTTTAATTTTGATTTGACTCTCCAACCATGACTATGCTCCCAACTCTTCAACTCTCAGAAAAGGGAGCAAGCCATTTAGTCAAAAGCAATGGCAATGAGTGACAATTTGGTCAAAAAGTAAATATCCACCATCATCGTCCAGTCACATGCATTCATTTTGATGTACCAAGGAGTGGTTTCCAAATTTGTTTTGCCTCTAAGCACTTTTTGGTTTTTCAGAATTCTTCCAGTTTCCCCAGGAAAAGCTTCATTTTGCTCTGAGTTGTTCACAATAGCAAAAATGAAAAACCCAAACCAAAAAACCCATTATGCTTTACAATAGGTCATTAGTTGAAGACAACAGGCGTATAGACTGTATATTCAGAAGGCAAAAAGTAGAAAAATCATGTCAAAATGTTAGATTGTGGTTTAAAACATCAAATTTTCAAGAATTTACCAATCTTAAAGCATCATGAAAGAGATTGCCCAAAAAATCCCAGGTGGAATAAACATCATTGACATGAAAATGAAGGAAAACACACTTTTATGCCCCCAAAGCTTTTGGACCATTTTACAATTTCTATTAAAGAATCATGCATCTTGATAAAAAATCAGAAAACTGAGATATGGAAAAAGAACATAAAGAATACTCCTAATAATATTAATAAGTTTATATATAAGAATGGACACAATTGTGTATGAAAGGTAAGATATAGTTAATGCTTTGACAGTGATTTCTCTGGGAGTGAAAAGCAGAACAATTATAAACAGTTATAAAAGGCAAACTTCCTCTTCACTGTGCACCTTTCTCTACCCCTGGCATTTTCTTTATGTCTGCTCAAATAAATAAGTGAAATAAACAACACTGGTAATTGCAGCTATGCAGAGGCAACTCCTTAGTCCAGTGTGACTTACTGCATCCTCCTGTTTCCAAATACACAGACACGTCTTTATTACTTTACAGAAATAGGATCCAGCAGCACGTAGCGTCTCACAGCTTACAAAGATTTATTGTTGAGAATACTAAGTGACACACAGGAAAGTCAAGAAGAATTACCACTTTAACGACATGCCAAAAATCCAAATACAAAACAAACATCCGCCCCCCAAGTGGTATATGGGTTTGAGTTTTTAAAACCAAATTGTTTTCATGAACAAATTGTTGTGTCCATCAACTTAATTTGAACTAAACTGTTCTTTACGTAATTCTTTGAAGTCATTAGAAATTCCCATAATCTCTGTTGAAAATGAAGAATAATACTCACTTCTCTAGGGATAAAGGGGGTCTATGTGAAAGATGTATGTGTAGGAAGTCACTTCATTCGTGTCTGACTATATGTAACCCCATGGACTGTAGCCTGCCAGGCTCCTCTGTCCATGGGATTCTCCAGGCAAGAATACCGGAGTGGGTTGCCATTTCCTTCTCCAGGGGATCTTCCCAACCCAGGGATCAAAGCTGTCTCTTAGGTTTCCTGCATTGGCAGGTGAGTTCTTTACCACCAGCGCCACCTGGGAAGCTGAAAGATGTAGTTAAGAACTTAAATTTCTGGAGCCAAACAGACCTTGATTCATACCCCAAGGTGAATACTTAGTGGAGAGAATGTGAACTTTTTCTTCAGTGTTTTGAGGCTCATTTTTATGCTGGTGATCATCGCACCTCTCCCAAAGAACCGCTGTGTAAAGGGAAGGAAGTGACCCCTGTAAAACACACCCTGTGATGTGTGGCAAGCCTCACTCACTAGTAGCTCCCAGCATCTTTGTGGCGGTTGAATCTTTGTGGAGCTGCTGCATTTTGGAGCCCCATTTCTATTGGAGCCCCAAAGATGGCTCTTCCCCCTAATGTCATCATGCCTTGGTTAAAACTCAGAGTCTGTCATTTACCTCCCTGGTGTGTCCTCTGCAAGCCTGTCAGCTTTCCTGGTCTTCCTTTTGCCATCTGAAAGAGGCCTGCTTCCCAGGGCTATTTACAACCCTTAGGTGTATTTGTGGAAGTACTCTGTGTGCTGTTGCACACCAAGCAGATGTAAGACAAGGTGATGGAGAAGACGGTGTTTGTATTGTCTACCATGACCCTCCTCTGCTCTGTGCGTTTCTAAATGCTTTTGTACATGACTCACTTTATCTTCACAATAGTCCTAAGAAGACTCTTGTGCATGCTAAGTCACTTCAGTCCTGTCCGACTCTTTGTGATTCTGTGGACCACAGACCGCCAGGCTCCTCTGCCCATGGGATTCTCCAGGCAAGAATACTGGAGTCGGTTGCTGTGCCCTCCTCCAGGGCATCTTCCCCACCCAGAGATCAAACCCGTGTCTCTTACATCCCTTGCATTGGCAGGCAAGCTCTTTACCACTAGCGCCACCTGGAAAGCCCTCAAAAGACCCTTAGGCGTCCCATCTTACAGATGGGGAAATCTGGAAAGGCACAGGCGAGGGGAACCCAGGCAGGGAGTAGAGGAGCCAGGAGGGCAGCTTAGGCAGCCTGCGGCCCTAACCACTACCCTGCACAGCCGGCATTTGGTTACCAAGCAGCCCTCCCAGANAACAAACATCCGCCCCCCAAGTGGTATATGGGTTTGAGTTTTTAAAACCAAATTGTTTTCATGAACAAATTGTTGTGTCCACCCTAAAGATATGTCCTAACCCCCTGTAGCCATCACTGTGACCTTGTTTGGAAATAGAGTCTTTACAGGTCTAATTAAGGATCTTTGGGGAAGATTACTCTGAAATCAGGTGAGCTCTAAATCCGAGTGGTATCCTTATAAGAAAAAGGAAAATTTAAGAGCGACACAAGAAGGCATTTTAAGACAGAGGCNCTCACTTCTCTAGGGATAAAGGGGGTCTATGTGAAAGATGTATGTGTAGGAAGTCACTTCATTCGTGTCTGACTATATGTAACCCCATGGACTGTAGCCTGCCAGGCTCCTCTGTCCATGGGATTCTCCAGGCAAGAATACCGGAGTGGGTTGCCATTTCCTTCTCCAGGGGATCTTCCCAACCCAGGGATCAAAGCTGTCTCTTAGGTTTCCTGCATTGGCAGGTGAGTTCTTTACCACCAGCGCCACCTGGGAAGCTGAAAGATGTAGTTAAGAACTTAAATTTCTGGAGCCAAACAGACCTTGATTCATACCCCAAGGTGAATACTTAGTGGAGAGAATGTGAACTTTTTCTTCAGTGTTTTGAGGCTCATTTTTATGCTGGTGATCATCGCACCTCTCCCAAAGAACCGCTGTGTAAAGGGAAGGAAGTGACCCCTGTAAAACACACCCTGTGATGTGTGGCAAGCCTCACTCACTAGTAGCTCCCAGCATCTTTGTGGCGGTTGAATCTTTGTGGAGCTGCTGCATTTTGGAGCCCCATTTCTATTGGAGCCCCAAAGATGGCTCTTCCCCCTAATGTCATCATGCCTTGGTTAAAACTCAGAGTCCGTCATTTACCTCCCTGGTGTGTCCTCTGCAAGCCTGTCAGCTTTCCTGGTCTTCCTTTTGCCATCTGAAAGAGGCCTGCTTCCCAGGGCTATTTACAACCCTTAGGTGTATTTGTGGAAGTACTCTGTGTGCTGTTGCACACCAAGCAGATGTAAGACAAGGTGATGGAGAAGACGGTGTTTGTATTGTCTACCATGACCCTCCTCTGCTCTGTGCGTTTCTAAATGCTTTTGTACATGACTCACTTTATCTTCACAATAGTCCTAAGAAGACTCTTGTGCATGCTAAGTCACTTCAGTCCTGTCCGACTCTTTGTGATTCTGTGGACCACAGACCGCCAGGCTCCTCTGCCCATGGGATTCTCCAGGCAAGAATACTGGAGTCGGTTGCTGTGCCCTCCTCCAGGGCATCTTCCCCACCCAGAGATCAAACCCGTGTCTCTTACATCCCTTGCATTGGCAGGCAAGCTCTTTACCACTAGCGCCACCTGGAAAGCCCTCAAAAGACCCTTAGGCGTCCCATCTTACAGATGGGGAAATCTGGAAAGGCACAGGCGAGGGGAACCCAGGCAGGGAGTAGAGGAGCCAGGAGGGCAGCTTAGGCAGCCTGCGGCCCTAACCACTACCCTGCACAGCCGGCATTTGGTTACCAAGCAGCCCTCCCAGATTCTTGTCCACCCGGAACCTCAGGATTTGACCTTATTTGGAAATAGAATCTGTGTGGATGTAATTAGTTCCTTTAAGATGAAGTCCCACTGGATTAGTGTGGGCCCTAATCCAACGACTGGCAACCCTATAAAAAGAGAAATCAGAGGAGACACATGGCGGGGAAGGCCATCTGACCCGCGTTCTTATCTGTAGCAGGCTGACAGTGTCCACCCTAAAGATATGTCCTAACCCCCTGTAGCCATCACTGTGACCTTGTTTGGAAATAGAGTCTTTACAGGCCTAATTAAGGATCTTTGGGGAAGATTACTCTGAAATCAGGTGAGCTCTAAATCCGAGTGGTATCCTTCTAAGAAAAAGGAAAATTTAAGAGCGATACAGAAGGCATTTTAAGACAGAGGGNGAAATAGAGTCTTTACAGGTCTAATTAAGGATCTTTGGGGAAGATTACTCTGAAATCAGGTGAGCTCTAAATCCGAGTGGTATCCTTATAAGAAAAAGGAAAATTTAAGAGCGACACAAGAAGGCATTTTAAGACAGAGGCAGAGACTGGAATAATGCACCTATATCATTGAAGATGGATGCAGAGAGCCGAAGGATGCACCCACAGGCTAAGGAAAACCCAGGGATGCCTGCAACCACCCGAAACCAGAGAAGGCAAAGAAGGGTCCTCCTCTAGACCCTCGAGAGGGAGCAGAGCCCAGCCAGTGCCCTGATCTGGGACTTCTGTGTCTGTGAGAGGAGCACGTTTGTTGTTTTAATCCACCTCCCATTCAGAGGAGAGAGAGGGAAGCCAGGTATATCCCGCCCAGTCGGCCAGCTTTCCGGGGCAGCCTCTCTCCCAGCTTTACCTGGCAGGCGTCCTTCCCGCCTTCAAGGTCCCCGGCACACAGCATGCTCTTGGTGAGCAGAGGCATCAGCTCAGAGCAGGTTTCCCACTGGATCAGCTGGATATTGACTTTCTGGAGCCCTGTCTCCGTACTCCGCTTAGGAACTGACCCATAAAAGAAGCAGATGGGGAAAGGACCCTGAGCACTGCGTGGCCCCTTTAGTGGACCCACCCACATCATGTCTTTTCACCCCCACAATATGGAACCGCTCTGTGGCCTGGGGAACAACCCAAATTTGGACTGGCTGAGGAGGGAGTAGGCGGGTTATCCAGGAGACTCAAACCCACTCTCTGTGAATCAAAAGCTCCAAGGACTGGGTTTCTATTGATTTCAGCCTCAGCGAGCCATCTTCTGGTACTGCCAAGTGTGCCAGGTTTCAGCTAGGATCCGAAAAAGGTGTTTGATTCAAATCCATGAGAATGTAAAGAGAACCCATAGTGACAAATTCTGTCCTGGGACCCATGGCCCAAAAAGATGGACTTCGTGCCAGGGCCCCTGAGTTCACTGCCTCTGCCCTCAAGCTGAGCCCAACTCCTAGAATGTCCACTCTCAAAGACGGGCATGTTTTTCTCTTTGTATGTTGCTGAGCCCCTGGAGCCTACAACACTGCCTGGATCCTAGAGGAGTTTCGATGAAAATGAGGTAAATGAAGCTTGAGGAACCCTACAGGAAGAAGGTGGCCTTTTTTTTTTTTTGAAAGGCTTCTAAGGGCAATTCCCAAGAAGGAATCTAACCTAGCTCTGAGCTCTGGGACCATGTGGGGATCCATGTCCTTGCGAGGACAGCACCAAGTGGAATCTGTCTTTCCTTTCCCTGATGATTATGGGGAATGTCGCATTAACCAAGAAGGAAAACAAAAGGACACCACGGTGTGGGTCGGCTGAACCGAGCAGCAGGAGTTGACTCTAGGAGGATGATTTTATATTCGGTGATTCTCCTCTACCTTGCCTGGATCTGTGGTTTGCGATTTTAGCCACAGGGGAGAAGAACTGGTTCCATCAGCTGCGACAGAGTTGCCCTGGCTGACCTCAGTGTGTTCTTCCCAGAGCCCAGCCCCTGCCTATTGGGATGTTCCTCCAAATTCCTCCAAATCACCCTTAGGACACTGAATATGTTTGCCTGGGTTTTCCCTGAGGCCCTTTATAGGGTTCCTATCTCACAATATGGAGTGAAACTTAACTATGGGCGATCAGAAAGGATGGCTCCCATGCAGACCAAGAGGTTTCATGGTGGGACCTTAACTGAGAATCAGAAGTGCCCAGGTCCACCAAGCAGACCTCCGAGGGCCAGCAGAGCCTCCAGAGTCTGCTTCTTGCTGCAAACCTCAGCCAGGGTGCCACCCCCACCCCCAGGGTGGGCCACAGTCACTCACCGGTAGTGCCCCACCCGCTCACCCAGCAGTTCCTCCATCTCTCTATGTCAGTGACCTCTGAAAGGCAAATGGGCACCATCCTGACACCCAAGCTCAGAGGGGATTTGAGCAACAGCAAAGCGATGTCATTAAAGTAGAACCAGCTGTCAAAATAATTGTGAATAATTAACTTGTCCACTTTTATCTTCGTCAAGTTCTGGCTGTCAAGATTTTCTTCGCCACGTGTGACCTCCAAGGTAGATCTTATTCCAAAATAAAGGAAAGAGGAAAAAGGTAAGTGGTGGGAAGATGAAAAGTGAACCTTAGGAGAAAATAACTGCCCCACCTCCCCCATCTGAGACTGTGATCCTGGGGACGGGGGTGCAGCTAGGGCTCTGCACTTGGCTTGTAGCCAAGGAGGAGCAGACAGACCTGACTGCTCTGCCCTGCCCTGCCCTCTGGCCAACCAGCTCGACTTGGGCAAAATTCACCTGTAGATTTCATCAACAAATGCCTAGGACGCCATACTGTGCATAAGTTAGGGGGTTCCAACCTCTGGAATCTGATGCCTGATGATCTGAGATGGAGCTGATGTAATAATAATAGAAATAAAGTGCACAGTAAATGTGACGCTCTTGAATCATCCCCAAGCCATCCCCTCTCCCGGTCCATGGAAAAATCGTCTTCTATGAAACTTGGTCCCTGGTGTCAAAAAGTTGGAGACTGCTGGCATAAGTAGTTGAGGGACTTGACCTTGATTTGCAAGAAAAGCTAGACTGGCTGTATTTCAGACAAATGAGAAGTTCTGCAAAAATACTATTTTGTGGACTGGGGCTCAGACAATACCTTCTGCCATCCAGCCAGGCCTGGTGCCCTACCCTCAGGGCCTAGTGCTTCTAGGATTCCCAGTTCCCTGGTCACTGTCAGCCCAGTGCTTAGGAAAGGACTCTCCATAGGACTACATGGACTTAGCAAAATGCGGTTCCTTTCCTCAGCAAAGGAACATTTGCTCTGCAGTGTAGAACCCACACAACAAACTGTGCAGTGTCCTAGGAGAACAGCTTCTTTCTACCTGCAAAGCGTCATATTTAACCACACAGGTATCTTCTACCTCCTTGTATTTTCTTTTATGCCTGATGAATGTGAATAATAGGCAGGTAGGGGCAAAATATATATAGATATACAAATAAAATATAATTAAAATATATAAAATTAAATAATATAAAATATATAAATAATATAAAAAGATAGTAGGCATGTAGGGTCAAAAGGCTTCCCTGGTAGCTCATCTGGTAAAGAATCCTCCTGCAGTGCAGGAGACCCTGGTTCGATTTCTGGGTCGGGAAGATTTCCTCTAGAGAAGGGATAGGCTACCCACTCCAGTATTCTTGGGCTTCCCTGGTGACTCAGATGGTAAAGAATCTGCCTGCAATGCCAGAGATCTGGGTTCGATCCCTGGGTTGGGACGATCCCCTGGAGGAGGGCATGGCAACCCACTCCAGTATTCTTGCCTGAAGAATCCCCATGGACAGAGGAGCCTGACAGGCTACAGCCCATGGGGTCGCCAAGAGTTGGACACAACTGCGGGTAAGCACAGCGCCCAGCACAGAGGCAAATATGGGCTTCTCTGGTGGCTCAGTGGCAAAGAATCCACCTGCCAATGCAGGAGATTCAGGTTTGATCCACGGGTGAGGAAGATTCCCTGGAAGAGGAAATGGAAACCCATTCCAGTGTTCTTGCCTGGGCAATCCCAAGGACAGAGGAGCCTGGCGGGCTACAGTCCATGGGGTAGACACACAAAGAGTCAGACACAACCGAGAGACTAAACACCACCACAGGGCAAATATTCTACTCCATTGCTTTGAAAAAAATTCTATCTGCAACACTTACTCATTTTCTCTTTTGAAGCAATGGGCTGCAGTCAGAATCCACCACTCACTGAGGATCGATCCTCCGCAGAGATGACTCCCGTTTTCAAGGATATGAATCTGCCAGGGGAAATCTCTGATGTTTGCAGGCACCCCACCTACGATTCCCAAAATTTCAGACTTCTCAGAAATGTTCATTCTTTGGCCACATTTCACTAAGAGCAGGAAGAAGGAAGAGGGAGGAGAGACTCAGGGCATCACACGGTGGAACATAACAAATGGCAGAATTTGTATACTTGTGTAAGACTTTTTCATGCCACCATATGGCCTTTGCCCCTTGATAATGGATCTGAGCAAGTCTGATGCCGCATGTTTAGGAAAACCTTGCAGAAATCTGAAGGTCCATCCTCTTATTTTATATTACTATAAAACATAACTGTTTTTATTCTGAGTCTTATATGTAAACATTGATGCAAACTTTAGCTTCCTCATTCTGAATTTTTGTTTAAGAAGCGTGTGATTTTAAGTACCACAGTTTAAGTGTAGCCGTCAGTGGTCATGCAAATTGAAATGTGAATGTATTTACACAAAAAATCTTGTGTGACTACAAAAGTTCTTCTATATTTTTGCATGCTCCATGGCTCAATTTTGTGGAAAATGAGAGTTGGGACTGGCCTGGAAAATAGGAGACACATGGTTGTGAATTTTAGGAGAGTCCCTTGGAGAATGAGATGGCAACTCACTCCAGTATTCTTGCCTGGAGAATTCCATGGACAGAGAAGCCTGGCAGGCTATATAGTCCATGGGGTCACAAAGAGTCAGACAGGACTGAGTGACTAACACCCACATATGCATGCTGGGATCCTAAGGGGTCTTTATAATCTACAGACAGAGAACTGAATGAAGCCTTAGGTCTGCCAGCACCACAGAGCAAAACTCCTGGTGGGGGAATTTGGAGATCTTCCCTTGCAAATCCCACTGGAATGAAATTACTGCAGACTCTAGATTTTTTCCCAGGTAACTAATTGATCCAGATCCAGAGACATGACCAAACAGATTAAGACAGGGAGGTCTCATCTTAGGTTTTTACTTATTTTTTCTTTGCCTGCACCATCAAGATGTCTCAGAAAATCTTTTTTCCCCAAAAAGAACCTTTCAGTATATGTCACCTTGAGAGAAAGAGAAACATGCCTAGAGAGACTGCTCAAGTCTTCCAGATTTTAGTGTGGAAAGTTCCTACCTGGCAGGGAACCTGTGGAGAGGGAAAGAAGTAGGGTCTGAAGTTAGAAGTTCTGAGTTGACCCCACTGTTTGCTAGCTGTGTATCTTAAAGCCACTGATTTAACCTCTCTGAGCCTCTGTCCTCTCGTCTTCAATACAAAGATAAGTATTAACACAATCTGCTGCCTATTTTTTCATGTCACATCAATTTAAAAGGATGATATTTAGTTTCATTCAAGTCTAGGGAGTCTGAGTTGAGCCCAAGACTCTTGGTTCAATCTGGAGTTATCTCTGCGATGTTTCCTTGGGAGGATGTCCTTGCTGGTCATCTTCCCAGATCAGTAGCCATTCCTTCTCACACTGTTTCCCTGAATCCACCTCCTCTTCCAAAACTCAAGGCTGAATCCTCAGACCACTTCATTCCCTGTGTATTTTGGCTGAAATGCCAAATGCCCAGCCCAGCCCAAGTTCAACTATCACCATTATACAGACTCAAAGCTCTCATGCTTACCCTCAGGCCTCTCCACTGAGCTTCCCCTCTTTAACAACTGCCCTATTCCATAGTTCACAAGAACATCTAAGAGCAGCCTCAAATTAAAGCAGCCCAAACTGAACCGTCTACTTGCTTAACCTCACTTCTTTGTCTTTCTCATGAGCCTGGCACAGTTCTACGGATGGTACCGCACCCATCTATTTGCTTAGGCAAGAAGATCAGGCTGGAGTTATCCCTGAGTTATCTTTCTTTCACTCCCCAGTGACCAGTTCCATCAACATTAACAAACAACGTTGAAACCGAAGCCAGCGACTCCTCTGCATCCCTCTGGCTATAAACCCAGCCTGGCCATTACCCTGTCCTGCNCTTTTTTTTTTTTTGAAAGGCTTCTAAGGGCAATTCCCAAGAAGGAATCTAACCTAGCTCTGAGCTCTGGGACCATGTGGGGATCCATGTCCTTGCGAGGACAGCACCAAGTGGAATCTGTCTTTCCTTTCCCTGATGATTATGGGGAATGTCGCATTAACCAAGAAGGAAAACAAAAGGACACCACGGTGTGGGTCGGCTGAACCGAGCAGCAGGAGTTGACTCTAGGAGGATGATTTTATATTCGGTGATTCTCCTCTACCTTGCCTGGATCTGTGGTTTGCGATTTTAGCCACAGGGGAGAAGAACTGGTTCCATCAGCTGCGACAGAGTTGCCCTGGCTGACCTCAGTGTGTTCTTCCCAGAGCCCAGCCCCTGCCTATTGGGATGTTCCTCCAAATTCCTCCAAATCACCCTTAGGACACTGAATATGTTTGCCTGGGTTTTCCCTGAGGCCCTTTTTAGGGTTCCTATCTCACAATATGGAGTGAAACTTAACTATGGGCGATCAGAAAGGATGGCTCCCATGCAGACCAAGAGGTTTCATGGTGGGACCTTAACTGAGAATCAGAAGTGCCCAGGTCCACCAAGCAGACCTCCGAGGGCCAGCAGAGCCTCCAGAGTCTGCTTCTTGCTGCAAACCTCAGCCAGGGTGCCACCCCCACCCCCAGGGTGGGCCACAGTCACTCACCGGTAGTGCCCCACCCGCTCACCCAGCAGTTCCTCCATCTCTCTATGTCAGTGACCTCTGAAAGGCAAATGGGCACCATCCTGACACCCAAGCTCAGAGGGGATTTGAGCAACAGCAAAGCGATGTCATTAAAGTAGAACCAGCTGTCAAAATAATTGTGAATAATTAACTTGTCCACTTTTATCTTCGTCAAGTTCTGGCTGTCAAGATTTTCTTCGCCACGTGTGACCTCCAAGGTAGATCTTATTCCAAAATAAAGGAAAGAGGAAAAAGGTAAGTGGTGGGAAGATGAAAAGTGAACCTTAGGAGAAAATAACTGCCCCACCTCCCCCATCTGAGACTGTGATCCTGGGGACGGGGGTGCAGCTAGGGCTCTGCACTTGGCTTGTAGCCAAGGAGGAGCAGACAGACCTGACTGCTCTGCCCTGCCCTGCCCTCTGGCCAACCAGCTCGACTTGGGCAAAATTCACCTGTAGATTTCATCAACAAATGCCTAGGACGCCATACTGTGCATAAGTTAGGGGGTTCCAACCTCTGGAATCTGATGCCTGATGATCTGAGATGGAGCTGATGTAATAATAATAGAAATAAAGTGCACAGTAAATGTGACGCTCTTGAATCATCCCCAAGCCATCCCCTCTCCCGGTCCATGGAAAAATCGTCTTCTATGAAACTTGGTCCCTGGTGTCAAAAAGTTGGAGACTGCTGGCATAAGTAGTTGAGGGACTTGACCTTGATTTGCAAGAAAAGCTAGACTGGCTGTATTACAGACAAATGAGAAGTTCTGCAAAAATACTATTTTGTGGACTGGGGCTCAGACAATACCTTCTGCCATCCAGCCAGGCCTGGTGCCCTACCCTCAGGGCCTAGTGCTTCTAGGATTCCCAGTTCCCTGGTCACTGTCAGCCCAGTGCTTAGGAAAGGACTCTCCATAGGACTACATGGACTTAGCAAAATGCGGTTCCTTTCCTCAGCAAAGGAACATTTGCTCTGCAGTGTAGAACCCACACAACAAACTGTGCAGTGTCCTAGGAGGACAGCTTCTTTCTACCTGCAAAGCGTCATATTTAACCACACAGGTATCTTCTACCTCCTTGTATTTTCTTTTATGCCTGATGAATGTGAATAATAGGCAGGTAGGGGCAAAATATATATAGATATACAAATAAAATATAATTAAAATATATAAAATTAAATAATATAAAATATATAAATAATATAAAAAGATAGTAGGCATGTAGGGTCAAAAGGCTTCCCTGGTAGCTCATCTGGTAAAGAATCCTCCTGCAGTGCAGGAGACCCTGGTTCGATTTCTGGGTCGGGAAGATTTCCTCTAGAGAAGGGATAGGCTACCCACTCCAGTATTCTTGGGCTTCCCTGGTGACTCAGATGGTAAAGAATCTGCCTGCAATGCCAGAGATCTGGGTTCGATCCCTGGGTTGGGACGATCCCCTGGAGGAGGGCATGGCAACCCACTCCAGTATTCTTGCCTGGAGAATCCCCATGGACAGAGGAGCCTGACAGGCTACAGCCCATGGGGTCGCCAAGAGTTGGACACAACTGCGGGTAAGCACAGCGCCCAGCACAGAGGCAAATATGGGCTTCTCTGGTGGCTCAGTGGCAAAGAATCCACCTGCCAATGCAGGAGATTCAGGTTTGATCCACGGGTGAGGAAGATCCCCTGGAAGAGGAAATGGAAACCCATTCCAGTGTTCTTGCCTGGGCAATCCCAAGGACAGAGGAGCCTGGCGGGCTACAGTCCATGGGGTAGACACACAAAGAGTCAGACACAACCGAGAGACTAAACACCACCACAGGGCAAATATTCTACTCCATTGCTTTGAAAAAAATTCTATCTGCAACACTTACTCATTTTCTCTTTTGAAGCAATGGGCTGCAGTCAGAATCCACCACTCACTGAGGATTGATCCTCCGCAGAGATGACTCCCGTTTTCAAGGATATGAATCTGCCAGGGGAAATCTCTGATGTTTGCAGGCACCCCACCTACGATTCCCAAAATTTCAGACTTCTCAGAAATGTTCATTCTTTGGCCACATTTCACTAAGAGCAGGAAGAAGGAAGAGGGAGGAGAGACTCAGGGCATCACACGGTGGAACATAACAAATGGCAGAATTTGTATACTTGTGTAAGACTTTTTCATGCCACCATATGGCCTTTGCCCCTTGATAATGGATCTGAGCAAGTCTGATGCCACATGTTTAGGAAAACCTTGCAGAAATCTGAAGGTCCATCCTCTTATTTTATATTACTATAAAACATAACTGTTTTTATTCTGAGTCTTATATGTAAACATTGATGCAAACTTTAGCTTCCTCATTCTGAATTTTTGTTTAAGAAGCGTGTGATTTTAAGTACCACAGTTTAAGTGTAGCCATCAGTGGTCATGCAAATTGAAATGTGAATGTATTTACACAAAAAATCTTGTGCGACTACAAAAGTTCTTCTATATTTTTGCATGCTCCATGGCTCAATTTTGTGGAAAATGAGAGTTGGGACTGGCCTGGAAAATAGGAGACACATGGTTGTGAATTTTAGGAGAGTCCCTTGGAGAATGAGATGGCAACTCACTCCAGTATTCTTGCCTGGAGAATTCCATGGACAGAGAAGCCTGGCAGGCTATATAGTCCATGGGGTCACAAAGAGTCAGACAGGACTGAGTGACTAACACCCACATATGCATGCTGGGATCCTAAGGGGTCTTTATAATCTACAGACAGAGAACTGAATGAAGCCTTAGGTCTGCCAGCACCACAGAGCAAAACTCCTGGTGGGGGAATTTGGAGATCTTCCCTTGCAAATCCCACTGGAATGAAATTACTGCAGACTCTAGATTTTTTCCCAGGTAACTAATTGATCCAGATCCAGAGACATGACCAAACAGATTAAGACAGGGAGGTCTCATCTTAGGTTTTTACTTATTTTTTCTTTGCCTGCACCATCAGGATGTCTCAGAAAATCTTTTTTCCCCAAAAAGAACCTTTCAGTATATGTCACCTTGAGAGAAAGAGAAACATGCCTAGAGAGACTGCTCAAGTCTTCCAGATTTTAGTGTGGAAAGTTCCTACCTGGCAGGGAACCTGTGGAGAGGGAAAGAAGTAGGGTCTGAAGTTAGAAGTTCTGAGTTGACCCCACTGTTTGCTAGCTGTGTATCTTAAAGCCACTGATTTAACCTCTCTGAGCCTCTGTCCTCTCGTCTTCAATACAAAGATAAGTATTAACACAATCTGCTGCCTATTTTTTCGTGTCACATCAATTTAAAAGGATGATATTTAGTTTCATTCAAGTCTAGGGAGTCTGAGTTGAGCCCAAGACTCTTGGTTCAATCTGGGGTTATCTCTGCGATGTTTCCTTGGGAGGATGTCCTTGCTGGTCATCTTCCCAGATCAGTAGCCATTCCTTCTCACACTGTTTCCCTGAATCCACCTCCTCTTCCAAAACTCAAGGCTGAATCCTCAGACCACTTCATTCCCTGTGTATTTTGGCTGAAATGCCAAATGCCCAGCCCAGCCCAAGTTCAACTATCACCATTATACAGACTCAAAGCTCTCATGCTTACCCTCAGGCCTCTCCACTGAGCTTCCCCTCTTTAACAACTGCCCTATTCCATAGTTCACAAGAACATCTAAGAGGAGCCTCAAATTAAAGCAGCCCAAACTGAACCGTCTACTTGCTTAACCTCACTTCTTTGTCTTTCTCATGAGCCTGGCACAGTTCTACGGATGGTACCGCACCCATCTATTTGCTTAGGCAAGAAGATCAGGCTGGAGTTATCCCTGAGTTATCTTTCTTTCACTCCCCAGTGACCAGTTCCATCAACATTAACAAACAACGTTGAAACCGAAGCCAGCGACTCCTCTGCATCCCTCTGGCTATAAACCCAGCCTGGCCATTACCCTGTCCTGCTCACTAATGCCTCCCCCCACTTCCACTCTTGCACCCCCACAGTCTATCCTCTGGAGCAGCCAGAATGTCTTTCTCTAGCACATCATTTTTCACTCTCTCAGTTAGACTCTCTGACGGCTTCCCATTGTCACCAGATTATGAGCCCATCTTTCTCCAGCACCCCCTCCCCATTAACTCTGCTCCAACTAAACCAGCTTGTCTGCCTCTAAAACACACTGGACTCATTCACAGCTCAGGACCTTTGCANTCCATCTATTTACCATGAAATGATGGGACCAGATGCCATGATCTTCATTTTCTGAATGTTGTGCTTTAAGCCAACTTTTTCACTCTCTTCTTTCACTTTCATCAAGAGGCTCTTTAGTTCTTCTTCACTTTCTGAAACTAACACATTGTAAATCAATTATACTCCAATAAAATTTTTTTAAAAAACTGCAAAAAATACAACTAATCAGAGAGTGAAGTGTCCCTTTCTCTCACCTATGCTCTTGGTCTCCTTTTTCTCCTCCCCACCATCGCCACCTCCTGAGAACTTCTCAAACTCTCACGTGAGCACACACATTCGGATACACATTCCCTTGGTGCTCTACAGGGCGTTTAGTGTGAATATGCGGCAATATCTCAGCACAGCTCTCGCAGATGCCCNTCTCCCCACCATCGCCACCTCCTGAGAACTTCTCAAACTCTCACGTGAGCACACACATCCGGATACACATTCCCTTGGTGCTCTACAGGGCGTTTAGTGTGAATATGCGGCAATATCTCAGCACAGCTCTCGCAGATGCCCCAGGCTTATTTCAGTCCTGCATCTTAAAGTTGATACTCAGTAGTAGGCATCCTTCTAGATACTGTGGCTGCCTCAGATACAGCATTTGAGACAAATGTTTGTTCTTAAGAGATTTAAACTAAATCAGAGTTCAGTGCTTGAATCCTTCATCCAGCTTTTACCTATGAAATCTTCTGGGTTTGTGGCCACCATATTTAAGAACAGATCAGGTCAGTGGTTGCAATGGTTGAATTAATTTAATATTTTGGTCAAAGACTAATGAGAACTCTACAACTAGGAGTAGGAGCACTTGAACAAATGATCATCATTCACTTCACGTCAAATGCTGACAAAATGTTCAAAACTAAATGAATATAGTTTGCTGAGTACACTGAGTTTATGACAATAAATTAGTAGATATTTATTTTTGGAGAT
The DNA here is from genome assembly GCA_006410735.1 of Raphicerus campestris. Classification (NCBI taxonomy): domain Eukaryota; kingdom Metazoa; phylum Chordata; class Mammalia; order Artiodactyla; family Bovidae; genus Raphicerus; species Raphicerus campestris. The sequence continues at coordinate 40,136 of SJYW01054573.1, read as the reverse complement.
GTCACTTTCCAGAAACTGGCCCCCCCTCTTTTTAACTCCTCCTCCACTGTCAGAGGAGAAGGCAATGGCAACCCACTCCAGTGTTCTTGCCTGGAGAATCCCACGGACGGCGGAGCCTGGTGGGCTGCGGTCTATGGGGTCGTACAGAGTCGGACACAACTGAAGTGACTTAGCAGCAGCAGCCACTATCAGAATATCACACTTCCCTTCAAGTCAATTGCTCTTGTTCTTTTATTATTATTTCTCATTTTTTAAAAAGAGGTTTTTGACATGGACCTTTTTTAAAGTTTTTATTGGATTTATTACAGGATTGCTTCCATTTTATATTTCAGTTTGTTATTATGAGGCATGTGGGATTTTAGCTCTCTGACCAGGAATCGAACCCACATCCCCATGCTAGTGCGACACAGCTAGTAAGGGCTGGGACCGGGCATTCTGATTCTAGAATCACTGAAAGCAGCGAAACTGGCCTCGGGAGTTGCTTCTGAGGACGCAGCCCTATGTGCCAAGAGATGCAGACTCTCTGTTCTAATACACACTTTATGTGTCTTCCTAAGGCTAGACTNAACTGTAAAAAATAAAACTAATCAGAGAGTGAAGTGTCCCTTTCTCTCACCTCTGCTCTTGGTCTCCTTTTTCTCTCCCCACCATCGCCACCTCCTGAGAACTTCTCAAACTCTCACGTGAGCACACACATCCGGATACACATTCCCTTGGTGCTCTACAGGGCGTTTAGTGTGAATATGCGGCAATATCTCAGCACAGCTCTCGCAGATGCCCCAGGCTTATTTCAGTCCTGCATCTTAAAGTTGATACTCAGTAGTAGGCATCCTTCTAGATACTGTGGCTGCCTCAGATACAGCATTTGAGACAAATGTTTGTTCTTAAGAGATTTAAACTAAATCAGAGTTCAGTGCTTGAATCCTTCATCCAGCTTTTACCTATGAAATCTTCTGGGTTTGTGGCCACCATATTTAAGAACAGATCAGGTCAGTGGTTGCAATGGTTGAATTAATTTAATATTTTGGTCAAAGACTAATGAGAACTCTACAACTAGGAGTAGGAGCACTTGAACAAATGATCATCATTCACTTCACGTCAAATGCTGACAAAATGTTCAAAACTAAATGAATATAGTTTGCTGAGTACACTGAGTTTATGACAATAAATTAGTAGATATTTATTTTTGGAGATGTCACTTTCCAGAAACTGGCCCCCCCTCTTTTTAACTCCTCCTCCACTGTCAGAGGAGAAGGCAATGGCAACCCACTCCAGTGTTCTTGCCTGGAGAATCCCACGGACGGCGGAGCCTGGTGGGCTGCGGTCTATGGGGTCGTACAGAGTCGGACACAACTGAAGTGACTTAGCAGCAGCAGCCACTATCAGAATATCACACTTCCCTTCAAGTCAATTGCTCTTGTTCTTTTATTATTATTTCTCATTTTTTAAAAAGAGGTTTTTGACATGGACCTTTTTTAAAGTTTTTATTGGATTTATTACAGGATTGCTTCCATTTTATATTTCAGTTTGTTATTATGAGGCATGTGGGATTTTAGCTCTCTGACCAGGAATCGAACCCACATCCCCATGCTAGTGCGACACAGCTAGTAAGGGCTGGGACCGGGCATTCTGATTCTAGAATCACTGAAAGCAGCGAAACTGGCCTCGGGAGTTGCTTCTGAGGACACAGCCCTATGTGCCAAGAGATGCAGACTCTCTGTTCTAATACACACTTTATGTGTCTTCCTAAGGCTAGACTGTGTGGGAACTCACTGGTACTCTACTACCTCATGAGCATGCAACCCTCGGAGACTTTGCCATCAAGGATTTCTACTGGCTGTACATTCTCCGTGATACGTCAGCCTGAAACCCATCCCTAATTGTTTTCAAGCTCTGGATGAATGCTCTATATTCCAGTTTCTTTATACAGACACTCATTTATCACAGCTACACCACTGTTCTGCCAGATGACTCAGGCTCTCCTTAATATATTTAGATATTTTCAATAAAACACAGCAGTTCCAGATAAAACTGGGTTTGTGGTTTAAGTTTTAAGATGTGATATTCCTGTTGCTTTGTTGGAATCGTCAAATAACTTTAAAATGAGTTGGAGGAAAGATGGCTTGTAAATACATTTATACACACACACACACACTCACTCTGCACATACACACCCATCCCTGATGTACACTGACATTGACCAAACTAAATTTCTTAAAGGAAAAAAACAATCATTATGCTGAAATGAGAAGAACTGAAACTCATGCAGAAAACTTTGAGGATTTTCAGACTATGGCATTATAGTTTTATGAGAGTGAAAGAAGACACTGAGAAATAACAGACACAGCCTGTTCTGGAGTTCCTCACAGTGCAAAAGATTTTAAACAAAGTGGGGAAAAAAAGCCTATGGAGTCCCACACTAGCCACAGCTCAAAGGACAAAAGCCCGTGGCCTGGGCAGGAGAAGGGGAAGACAGGGGCCTGCTTCTTTTGAACCACTTGACCTCTGCTGGAACAGGCTGGAGTCAACCACCATGTGAAACTTCTCCACTCCCATTGCCACCCCTACCCTTTGACGGGGCTTCTTAATGGCTCTGTTCTTCCAGAACTCTGGGTCCAGACCCTGCAGGCTCATTTTAACCGGTGTATTCAGAGGCCAATCCATTGACTTTGATTCACCCACTGTAATCTCCTCATTTCCTGAGCCATTTGCTCCCCCTCTGGTCTCTAAATCACCTCTACAGGAGCCAGGTAAGAGGGTGCAGGCGTCCGCCCACCCTCTGCTCTGGCTCAGCCTGGCACAGACCTGAAGCTTCCTGGGCACGTCCCTTGAGTGCCATGAGCAGTGGAATTAGAAGCTGGAGCATTTTCTTTTCATTCCAGTCCAGCATTTCACAACCTGGGCCCTGAGCCAAAGCTGACAAAATGCCAGCCGTGGCTGCTTCAGTGGCAGCCATCACAAATGCATGGCAAGGCTGGTCCTGGGTGACGTCACAGTAAGCCTGGGGTCAGGGAGGAAGCAGGGGACACGGGGCAGCCAGGCTCAGGAGCATCCACTCAGCCCACTCCCTACCCGTCTGCCTTCTCTCTGCTGCAGGGACGAGGGAGACACCATATCAGGCACACCTGTCTGCACCCACTGCCCCCACCCACGACTGGGAGTCTCTCGAGGAGATGTGTGTTCTAGTATCTGCCTGAGCATTAAGGGGCTCTGGGTCTTTGGGTGAGTTTTCATGTTCTCTGGAAGCGGATCTCAAAGCCTGCTATTAAAACCAAACCCAGGTCTAGCTGCTCACCGCTCAAAAGCCAATAAAGAGGCCAGGTAGGTGGAAAGGAAAGTTTCCTTTATTTTGGAGGCTGGCAACCGGAGGAGAGGGCAGACATTTGTCCAAAGGCTGACCTTCCCCCTGCTCTACACATGCACACAAGACCACTGGGGGCAAGAGATTTTATAGTCAGAAGGAAGGGGCTACAGGCAGAAACAGCACAGTCAACTCTGATAGTCATCTTGAACTTGGCCCTCAGAGGTCTGACCAGCATTACCTTGACTGTTTTTACCCACAGTTGCTCTTTAGTCCTGGGGTCAGTTTGCTCTGTTTCCCTAAGGCCAGTTCTCAGAACTGGCAGCTCTGTCAAGGNTCCACTCCCATTGCCACCCCTACCCTTTGACGGGGCTTCTTAATGGCTCTGTTCTTCCAGAACTCTGGGTCCAGACCCTGCAGGCTCATTTTAACCGGTGTATTCAGAGGCCAATCCATTGACTTTGATTCACCCACTGTAATCTCCTCATTTCCTGAGCCATTTGCTCCCCCTCTGGTCTCTAAATCACCTCTACAGGAGCCAGGTAAGAGGGTGCAGGCGTCCGCCCACCCTCTGCTCTGGCTCAGCCTGGCACAGACCTGAAGCTTCCTGGGCACGTCCCTTGAGTGCCATGAGCAGTGGAATTAGAAGCTGGAGCATTTTCTTTTCATTCCAGTCCAGCATTTCACAACCTGGGCCCTGAGCCAAAGCTGACAAAATGCCAGCCGTGGCTGCTTCAGTGGCAGCCATCACAAATGCATGGCAAGGCTGGTCCTGGGTGACGTCACAGTAAGCCTGGGGTCAGGGAGAAAGCAGGGGACACGGGGCAGCCAGGCTCAGGAGCATCCACTCAGCCCACTCCCTACCCGTCTGCCTTCTCTCTGCTGCAGGGACGAGGGAGACACCATATCAGGCACACCTGTCTGCACCCACTGCCCCCACCCACGACTGGGAGTCTCTCGAGGAGATGTGTGTTCTAGTATCTGCCTGAGCATTAAGGGGCTCTGGGTCTTTGGGTGAGTTTTCATGTTCTCTGGAAGCGGATCTCAAAGCCTGCTATTAAAACCAAACCCAGGTCTAGCTGCTCACCGCTCAAAAGCCAATAAAGGGGCCAGGTAGGTGGAAAGGAAAGTTTCCTTTATTTTGGAGGCTGGCAACCGGAGGAGAGGGCAGACATTTGTCCAAAGGCTGACCTTCCCCCTGCTCTACACATGCACACAAGACCACTGGGGGCAAGAGATTTTATAGTCAGAAGGAAGGGGCTACAGGCAGAAACAGCACAGTCAACTCTGATAGTCATCTTGAACTTGGCCCTCAGAGGTCTGACCAGCATTACCTTGACTGTTTTTACCCACAGTTGCTCTTTAGTCCTGGGGTCAGTTTGCTCTGTTTCCCTAAGGCCAGTTCTCAGAACTGGCAGCTCTGTCAAGGGTATAGTCTGGTCCTCAGTAGTTAACTTCTCCCCACGGTGGGGGTTTCAATTTCTATACAACAGCTCACAGGAGAGGGTTCAGCATCTTATCCATAGTCCTTGAGGAGGAACGAGAGGTCCTTGACTTTGCTTAATCGCTACGTTATTATTATTTTATTTCCTTTGGCTATTTTCCTTCGTTTCTCAAGTTCTCACTTCGCTGATTAAACTTATTCTTTGGCTAAAGTTTTTTCCACGGAGGTGGGGTCGGGGGGAAAGCCAGGCATGGGGGACAAATTCTGTACAGTTTATCTCAATTCAGATAGTACTTGGAGTCAGTGCAGACCCCACAGGTGCAAGACTCAACCCCACAAGACCACCCCCACCTCAGATGCCAATTGCAGGTCTAGGTTGTGAGAAATGGAATTTCCCCTCCCGTATCAGTAAACAAAGGATGTCACAGTTGTTAGTGACTGCAACCACAGCCTACTAAGGTGAGCTGGTGAGCCTTGAGGTGACTCAGGAAGGAAAAGAATATCTGCCATCTAGTAACCATTAGGCTGCAGCCACGCCCTACAGTGAGCCCTGAGGAAATCTAGGCTAGGAAAACACCCGACATTGGCTCCAGGTGGGTGAGATGCATATGAAATAAACGATTACAGTGAGCCCAGACTCTTGCATCTTCCCATACATAGAAAAGTGCCAAATTCCTTAATTTGAGGTACCTGGTTATCTTTAATTAGCAACCATCTTTTGATGTTCAGACTACCTGCCCTTTGTTACAAAACTATTATATCCTGGCTCCCCCCTCACCTCCTCAGAGCAGTTCTCTCAGGTTACTTGAGATGCTGCCTCCTGGGCTTGAGGTACTAAAAATCCCCACCGAATAAAATGTAACTCTTAATTTCTGGGTTCTGAATCTTTTTTTCAAGTTCACCTCTTGTCACCTGTACTTCAAATTGACTGGCTACAAGTCAGATTCCCATGACCCCCTCCTCAGGTTTGATAATCTGGTAGAATTGCTCACAGATTTCAGGAAAGTGCTTCACTTATGATTACCAACTTATTAAAAGGTACAGTTCAGGAACAGCTAAATGGGAGAGATGCCTGAGTCAGTGCTGGCGAGGGGTGAAGAGCTGCCATAACCTCCCAGCACCTCCACATGCTCACAACCCAGACGCTGTTCGAATCCCTTCAGTTAGGGTTTTCATGGTGGCTTCCTGACACAAGCGTGATTGGTTAAATCATTGGCTACTGGTGATTAACTCAACCCCCAGCCCCTCTCCCCTCCCTAAAAGTCCGGGGCTGGGGTTGAAAGTTCCGAACCTCTAACCAGGGGGCTGGTCTGCCTGGCAAGCAGCTGCCATCCTTAGCGGCTTTTCAAAAGTCACCCAACTGATGCAATAAAAGTACATCTGAACCCACTCTATGACTTTAGGGGAAATGTAAACGTAGTTTGAAATTTCTTTATAAATACCTCAGTGCAAAATGTGACATGTAAGCAATGAACGTGTATACTAAATGCAACCATATCATTGGTTCATGGGCCTCCCCAGTGGCTCAGACAGTAAACAATCAGCCTACAATGCGAGACCTGGGTTCGATCCCTGGGTTGGGAAGATCCCCTGCAGGAGGGCATGACAACCCTCTCCAGTATTCTTGTCTGAAGAATCCCCATGAACAGAGGAGCCTGGTGGGCTACAGCCCATGGGGTCGCAAAGTCGGACACGACTGAGCGACTAAGCACAGCATATCATTGGTTCATACCGAGTTGTAACCACTATTACAAGAGTTTGATGCTCATTTTAGTAAGCTAGTCTCGAGTTAAATATTTATCGAGAAATTATTAATGATGATAAATCAATGAGTAAAACAACTTACAGAAAAATAATCACCTCATTAACACAAATCCAGGTGGGGCTGAAAGGGGCTTGTTATGAATAACAAAAGACGCTCTTTTTACCTTTATCACTTTAGAGCTGTTTTAGAAGCCAGGGGAAAAAAATAAAGCAAATACTAAAGCAAAGATGTTCCTATTGTTCTGATCACTTAGGAAATTAAAAAGGGTTTAGGAGCTCTGGTCAGAAGTCTGAATAAAGATCAGAATGTACATTTCTTCTTATATTAAAATATCACAAGTTTCGTTACCTTCGAGGATCCCCAGTTATCTACAAGCCTTGCTCCCTCTTTCCTTCAGGTCTCTTCTGTCACCCTGTCCAGGAGACCTCCCCACTCACTCTACTGAAAACAGCCTCTGTGGAACTTCCATGATGGTACAGTGGCTAAGACTCCATGTACAATGCAGGGGGCCCAGGTTCGATCCCCGGTCAGGGAACTAGATCCCACATGCCTTAACTAAGATCCTGCAAGCTACAACTAAGACCTGACACAAACAAGTAAATTAAAAATAAAAATATAAAAATAGCACCTGCGATTTTCTCCAACCCCACTTCCTATGCCCTCTCCCTGCTTTAATTTTTTCCATAGCTGTTATGATCATCTGAGGTAGTCTCTTCCACTAGACTATAACGTTAGTGAGAACAAGAGGTTTGTTTTTTCATTTACTCCAATATCCCAGTTCTTCAGCAACGCTGTTGTAGCAGCCAAAGCAAAGATACACTGTCACCCCAGCCAATCCTCATATCGGCTCCGATAGTTGTAATGTCCCCTGTGTAGAGATAAGGGAAACTGAGAGGATAGCAGCTTGCCTAAGGCCCTTTAGGAGGCCTTAGGAATCTGCTTGCAATGTTGGAGGGCCTGGGTTCAATCCCCAGGTTGGGAAAATCCCCTGGAGAAGGAAATGGCAACCCACTGCAGTATTCTTGCCTGGAGAATCCCATGGACAGAGGAGCCTGGCGGGCTACAGTCCATGGGGTCACAGAGTCAGACACAACTGAGCGACTTAAGCCTAGCACAAGGCCCTTTAGAGAAGTGTGACATCAGGGACTTCCCTGGTGATCCAGTGGTTAAAAATCTGCCTTTCAAGGCAGGGGATGGAGGTTCGACCCCTAGTCAGGAAACTAAGATCCCACATGCCATGGGTCAAATAAGTCCTTCACCACAACTAGAGAGTAGCCCCCACATACCACAACTAGAGAAAGTCCTTGAGCAGCAATGAAGAGCCCACACAGCCACAACAAATAAATAAAAACAAAAATTCAGCTTGCTCATGGTTGACTTAAAGCATGAATGCCATCACTATTTTTTTTACAAAACTGATGTGTGATGTTGGAAACAGGATTCGAGGTTAGGTCTGTCTAACTCTGGAATCCACACACAGATCCCTTCTTAAATAATGCAGCATAATATAAGTGGAAGGACACCTTTCAGGAGCAGCCAGTCCCTTCATGAACATGTGTGTGTGCATGGTCGTGTCCGACTCTTTGCTACCCCATGGACTGTGACCCACTAGACTCCTCTGTCCATGGCATTCTCCAAGCAAGAATGCTGGAGTGGGTTGCCATTTGCTTCTCCAGGGCATCTTCCTGACCCGGAGATTGAACTCCTGTCTCTTGCATTGGCAGGCAGGTTCTTTACCATTGAGCCACCAGGGAATCCCTGTGTGAACACAAGAGGAGACCAAATACATCCCCCAAGGCGTCTGACAATCGTCTTTACTGGATGTTGGTGAGGCCTTTGCACCAACTCTGCACCAACCAGGCAGCCCATGTCAGCAAGTACCTGCTTTCCTCTTGGGATTTCTACAGATCCCTTACATTTCTAAGTTTCTCTCCATACACAATGGGGCAGGCCGTGTCTGCCCAATTCCGGGGGGAGACATTCTCATCAGAGTCTACAGGAATGGTGGCTTCTGGGATAGCAGCTGTGCCTGGCAGCTCTTGCCCCACTGGTCACTCTCTCCACTGACTCAGATGTGGTGGGAGCCATTGGTGTTGTGAAGAAGCTTGGCTAAAAATTGCTGGGCAGTGATTGAGTATTTCGCAATAGATAGGGCTCAGTTTAGGGCAGGTGTGCCCATCCAGCCTCCCAGCAGAGAGACAGCCATGATCCTCCAGTCTCCCAGCAGACAGGGGGCCCAGGCTCCACCTGCCTCCACACCCTCCTCCAGGACCAGAGCAATCAGGAGGCAGGTAGCAGGTACAGGGTCGCGGGTTGCGGAGGGGGAGCACTGAGTCCAAAAGAAGAGCAGATGGAAGACGCAGAGCTAGACCCAGGTCAGGTGACCCAGTGTGCTTTGGGAATCTTTATCCATGTGCCAGGAAAGAAAGGCTTAGCCCTTGTTGAAGGCCAAGGGAAACAAGGTAGCATGTATTATTCAGCACAGGCGGGGAAAGAGCCACATTATAGGCCCCGCCCTCCCTTCAGCATGGACACCTGCATTCTGTAGGGCCACTGCTCACAGAGGGCCCTGATCCTGGAGGAGGAGCAAGCCCCATGTGCCGGTATTTCTCCTCCCAGAGTAGCTGGGGCCACAGCCTTGGTGTAGTGAAGAGGTGCCCCACTCAAGGCGTATAATTTCGTCTTGAGATTCACAACAACTTTTTAAATGAGTTTTCTTTTATTTATTAAAATGTTTCTTCTATTTAATGACAGCATGATGATTTTTACCTTCCAGTTACAATTTATTTTTTATTTTTGACAAGTGATCATAGTTTATATGGGCCTCCCAGGTGGCACTAATGGTAAAGAAACGGGCTGCCGATACAGGAAACATAAGAGACGCGAGTTCAATCCCTGGGTCAGGAAGATCCCCTGGAGAAGGGCATGTCAACCGACTCCGATATTCTTGCCTAGAGAATCCCATGGACAGAGGAGCCCAGCGGGCTCCGGTCTATAGGGTCACAGACAGTCGGACATGACTGAAATGACTTAGCACACACGCACACATAATAGTTTATACAGCTTCACAGCAACTTTACTGTCTGAGCATCAGTATTCCTTTTCTGTAGAGGAGAAAACCCAGGGTAGACATAGCAAGTCTAGAAAATGACCAGAGGTCACTTTGGGAACTGAATTAGCACATGATTCACATCTAAACATCAGGCCTGGCCCAGTGGTCAGGAAAGTGGTACTGAGGGTGCCTGGATAGAGCCCATCCACGTCTATGTACTGAAAGTGTCAAAAAAAATAAAGTAAGGTCCAGATCATACAACTGAGCCACTAACATGAGCAAAGACTCGTGCTGGGCACTGCCACCTGTGAGTCTGCTCTTTCCATCCTTAGAATGGGTAGGGGCCTATCTGGAGATCTGGGGGCCACATGGAATAAACCAGAGAGAGTGGGAAGGGGGGCTGCCACCTGCTGGGCTGAGTGTGGGGGAGGCTGGGGCCTCTGAACCCAGCCCGTGGTCTGCGCTGGTGGCCCAGGTCGGGGGCCTGGGTGGAGAACTCCATGGTCCCCTGGACTGCCCAGGGTTTGGGTGACACAGGCCTCGGGGTCTCCCTGAGCACCTTCCTGAGTGCCTCCCATTTCCAAGGGTGCAGCCTGGCGGCCCCCGGCGCAACTCTTCTGCTCACAGTAACTGAAAGGGGAGGCTGCTGAGCCTTAAGAAATGCCAGTGTGACGGGCCACCCAGGCACCGCCCCCCAGGACTCGTGAAGGGAGGGCTGTGCCCAGGTCAGGAAGGGAAGCTCGGTCAAGGAGGCACCTCGAATGAGGCTCAGCTCAGAAGCAGAGGGGCCAGAAGAAAGCCCGCGTGGCTCGGCCTGAGTTCTCAGACCCACTGTCCATTGTGACATCACTGGAGGGGTGGCTCTGGCCGGAAGGCCTTGGCAGCGTCATTTCCCTCAGCCCTGGCCTCTGTCACCTCCCGGCCAACAGCCACACCCTGGGCCATGTTCCTGTGCTCCCTTTTGCTGCTCATGTCCCAGGCCAGGGACGCACACCTCGGTATGTGGACGCGTGCCTGGGGGTCTGAATGCTCTGCAAGTGGGGCTGGGTGTGACCCCGGCCCTGCTCCCTCCCTCCCATGCTGCCAGGAGCCCGGGGAACAAAGGGACAGCTCTCATTGTTCTTTAGTCCCTCAGACGTGTCTGACTCTGCGCCCCCTGGACTGTAGCCCACCAGGCTCCTCTGTCCATGGGATTCTCCAGGCAAGAACACTGGAGTGGGTTGCCATTTCCAGGGGATCCTCCCAATCCAGGGATCAATCCTGAGTCTCCTGCGGTGCAGGCAGATTCTTTACCGCTGAGCCGCCTGGAAAGCCCAAGGAGCAGCTCACAAATAAGTTAATGGCCATCCCACACGCCCCTCCTGCAAACCACTTCCCTTGCTCCTTGTCTTGTGCCAGCCCCAAGTTGCAGCTTGAGAACTCTTAGTTAGTTGTGGTGTGTGGGAGCTAGTTCCCCGACCAGGGATTGAACCCCAACCCCCCTGCACTGGGAACGCCTGGGAAATCCCACAAATGCTTTACCTTCTGGTTCTGTAGGACTTCCATGTGGGCCTCACTGGTCTAAATCAGGGTGTCAGCAGGACTGCGCTTTTACTGGAAGCTTTCGTGGGAGTGTATTAACTGGGGTTTTCTGACTTCTGGAGGTCATCAATATCCCTTGGCGTGTGGCCCCCTCCTTCATCTTCAAAGCCAGCGATATTGCACCTCTGCATGCCTTTCTCCTATAGTCACATCTCTCCCCTCCTGCTGTCCTCCACCACCCTTAGGGGCCAGTGTTACTACAGTGGGCCTACTCAGATTATCCAAAACAATGTCCCCATTTTAAGATCAGATGATTAGCAACTTTCATTCCACCTTCTAAGCCCCCCTTTGCCTCATAAGACAACATATTCATGAGTTCCAAATCATGGTCCATTAGGACATGGACATCTTTTGAGAGGAAGGCATTATTCTGCCAAGCATTACAGGTTGGTCTGGGCAGGTATTCTCTCTGATTTCTCCTGGATGAAAGCAGAAACTAGCACGGTACAGTGACTTGCTTATCTGGAAGGGAGACAGAGCCAACACTTTTGACCATGTCCCAGGCTCTGGGAAACAAATGTGAAGCCTCTGTTGGCTTACTCATGTTTCTAAGGTACTTCACTGGGTCAGCCTCAGTTTCCCCATCTCTGGAATGGGTATAATGATAGCTACTTATGGATCTCCTATAGGTATTGACAAAATATTGCATCTTTTGCCTTCCTTTCTCTCATTCTACCAGAATGTGGTGAAAGACCCATGTTTGCAAGAGGAGCTCAGTATTCCAGAATCACANGGCCTGAGTTCTCAGACCCACTGTCCATTGTGACATCACTGGAGGGGTGGCTCTGGCCGGAAGGCCTTGGCAGCGTCATTTCCCTCAGCCCTGGCCTCTGTCACCTCCCGGCCAACAGCCACACCCTGGGCCATGTTCCTGTGCTCCCTTTTGCTGCTCATGTCCCAGGCCAGGGACGCACACCTCGGTATGTGGACGCGTGCCTGGGGGTCTGAATGCTCTGCAAGTGGGGCTGGGTGTGACCCCGGCCCTGCTCCCTCCCTCCCATGCTGCCAGGAGCCCGGGGAACAAAGGGACAGCTCTCATTGTTCTTTAGTCCCTCAGACGTGTCTGACTCTGCGCCCCCTGGACTGTAGCCCACCAGGCTCCTCTGTCCATGGGATTCTCCAGGCAAGAACACTGGAGTGGGTTGCCATTTCCAGGGGATCCTCCCGATCCAGGGATCAATCCTGAGTCTCCTGCGGTGCAGGCAGATTCTTTACCGCTGAGCCGCCTGGAAAGCCCAAGGAGCAGCTCACAAATAAGTTAATGGCCATCCCACACGCCCCTCCTGCAAACCACTTCCCTTGCTCCTTGTCTTGTGCCAGCCCCAAGTTGCAGCTTGAGAACTCTTAGTTAGTTGTGGTGTGTGGGAGCTAGTTCCCCGACCAGGGATTGAACCCCAACCCCCCTGCACTGGGAACGCCTGGGAAATCCCACAAATGCTTTACCTTCTGGTTCTGTAGGACTTCCATGTGGGCCTCACTGGTCTAAATCAGGGTGTCAGCAGGACTGCGCTTTTACTGGAAGCTTTCGTGGGAGTGTATTAACTGGGGTTTTCTGACTTCTGGAGGTCATCAATATCCCTTGGCGTGTGGCCCCCTTCTCCATCTTCAAAGCCAGCGATATTGCACCTCTGCATGCCTTTCTCCTATAGTCACATCTCTCCCCTCCTGCTGTCCTCCACCACCCTTAGGGGCCAGTGTTACTACAGTGGGCCTACTCAGATTATCCAAAACAATGTCCCCATTTTAAGATCAGATGATTAGCAACTTTCATTCCACCTTCTAAGCCCCCCTTTGCCTCATAAGACAACATATTCATGAGTTCCAAATCATGGTCCATTAGGACATGGACATCTTTTGAGAGGAAGGCATTATTCTGCCAAGCATTACAGGTTGGTCTGGGCAGGTATTCTCTCTGATTTCTCCTGGATGAAAGCAGAAACTAGCACGGTACAGTGACTTGCTTATCTGGAAGGGAGACAGAGCCAACACTTTTGACCATGTCCCAGGCTCTGGGAAACAAATGTGAAGCCTCTGTTGGCTTACTCATGTTTCTAAGGTACTTCACTGGGTCAGCCTCAGTTTCCCCATCTCTGGAATGGGTATAATGATAGCTACTTATGGATCTCCTATAGGTATTGACAAAATATTGCATCTTTTGCCTTCCTTTCTCTCATTCTACCAGAATGTGGTGAAAGACCCATGTTTGCAAGAGGAGCTCAGTATTCCAGAATCACAGAAGGGATAGAGGCTGGGGTGGGTGAGTTTCCATGGCAGGTGAGTGTTCAGGCAAGTAATGAACATCTCTGTGGTGGCGCCATCCTCAACGAGTGGTGGATTATCACGGCGGCTCACTGCTTTTACCCTGAGCAGTTATCGTAAGTACCGAATTCATCCCATTTCTTCTGTCAGTGTGAGCCCCCGGGGCACCCCACACTCAGCCAAGCCCGATTGCTGAGGGAAGTTCTGGAGTTGCTGCATTCCGAATTAGACATGAATGACCACCACCTACTGCCTTCCACCCTGGGGATTGGTCTGTCTACCTCTCCTGTGACATTCAAGTCCTTTTAAGTGGAAGTTCTCCAAATTCTGGAGGTCTCAGTTCCTGGGCCATCTGACACCTGACTTCCCTGCTCTGTGTAGAGTTTTCTCTGCATTCCAGGAGATTGGTGGAAAATAGAGCATTTAGTGATTACAAATCATGTTCTAAGAAACCATGTGCATTAACTGATTTAATCATATACACCCACCCTGAGGAAGGCAGAATGAATTGCTCCCTTTTAACTCATTCGATCTTACAACAACCCTAGGGCAGCTAAAATGAACATCTTTATCTTATAGAGAAGGAAGGTGAAGCCCAGTAAGGTTGGGTGATTCACCCAAGGTACACTGCTGCTGCTGCTAAGTTGCTTCAGTCGTGTCCGACTCTGTGCGACCCCATGGAAGGCAGCCCAGCAGGCTCCCCCATCCCTGAGATTCTCCAAGAGACAAGAAATAGCGTTTAAATCCCCTTCTAGCACTTGTATTTTTCTGCTCCACCATCTCATGAAAGATTGAAAATACATAGAAAGATAAATTTAACAGGTTAATCAAAACCACAGGGAAAGTTTCACCCTGGGGTAGCCAAGGAAACTGGTTGCATCTGCTCTCATGGGATACTTGCTGCTGCTGCTGCTGCTAAGTCGCTTCAGTCGTGTCCGACTCTGTGCGACCCCATAGGCAGCAGCCCACCAGGCTCCCCTGTCTCTGAGATTCTCCCGGCAAGAACACTGGAGTGGGTTGCCATTTCCTTCTCCAATGCATGAAAGTGAAAAGTGAAAGTGAAGTCGCTCAGTCGTGTGGACTCAGGGACTGGAAAATTCCTGGCCATTCTGCCTGGAAGGAAATTCCTGAAGAGTCTTTCATCTATGGCAGTGCGTCTTGCATGCTAAGCTGCTTCAGTCATACCTGACTCTTAGTGGCCTTAAGGACAGTAGCTGCCAGGCTCCTCTGTCTAGGGGATTCTCCAGGCAAGAACACTGAAGTGGGTCGCCATGCCCTCCTCCAGGAGGTCATCTCAACCCAGGTATCAAACCTGAGTCTCTTATGTCTCTTGCATTGGCAGGTGAGTTCTTTACCACTAGTGCCACTTGGGAAGCCCCATCAATGGCAGGTCTAGATTAAAGTCCATTCTTGATTCTTGCGTGGGCCTTCTATACATGTGTACAAGAGTTTATTTCTAAGAGAGAAGTGGTAGAATCATAGGGCTGTACATCTTCAAGTTCATTAGAAGACACCAAATGATTTTTCAAAATGGTTGTCCCAATTTAAACTTCCCCCAGTGGTATATAAGTGTTAAAATCAACACCAATACTTGCTACTTTTTCAGAACTTTTAATTTTTGTTTTTCTGATAGGTAAGACTATTATCTTTGTGGTCATAATTTTTATTTTTTCTTACTGCTACTGCTACATTGATATTTTCAAGTTGATTGGTACATTTTCTCTCCTGTAATGACTGTTTGAGTTTGACAGCTTTTTACTTGTAGAATCTCTTTATATATTCTGAATATTTAAATTTGGTTAGTTGTGTAGGTTGCAAACAAAATCTGAGTCTCTAAATTGCTGGCAGGCAGGTTGATATGATAATCCCTTACCTATCTGAGGGCTAGTTTATGTGTGCTAGTGTCTGATCTGTGCTAAGTGGTCTTTTGTGGGCTCTTTGCACAGGTGGTTGAGGGGCAAAGCTAAGTCCTGCCTTTGCCCAGTGAGGCGGGACTGTCTCATCCGGGTCTCTGGGACGATGCTGAGGCGCCAAGGCGGCTGTGGTCCCACGGTGGCTGTTTCACCCTCCTTCTCTACCTTTTTTACAAATGCTCACAACCTCTGAGCAACAGCCCCAGTAGGACAAGTCCAGAAGGCTAGTAGGATCATGTAGGGTTTAGGGTTTAGCCCTAGCAGATTCTGAACCCCCTGTGACTTTCCTTCCTCTCTGGTTCTCCGCCTCCACCAGGCCCACCGAACTGAGAGTCGTGCTGGGAACCAATAGCCTAACCAGCCCATCCCTGGAGATAAAGGGAGTCACAACCATCATTCTTCACAAGGACTTTCAAAGGTTCAACATGGATAATGACATCGCTCTGCTGATGCTGGACAATCCCATCACATTCAACGAGCTGAAAGAACCCATCTGCCTGCCCACGCAGCCCAGCCTCTCCCAGTGGCACAACTGCTGGGTGGCAGGATGGGGGCAGATCAAATCTGGTACGTCACAGCTCAGGATCGCCTGGGTGCAGCCAGGTTAAGAGCCGCATCACTGGCATCTGAGGACGGGCCAGTAAACCTAGAGGAGAAGGTGAAAGAGAGAGCGAGCTGAGGAAGGGAGGGGCAGGAGCTTGCCTCAGAGCTAATCCCTGAACACTAGAAACCCAGGGAGGCCTGATCTCAGCCTCTTCCAAGTTACCAAGGAAACACCCCCGCCAACCCCCCGCCAAGGCCCAGAGCTGAGATGCCAGGTGTGGGCCATCCCTAGGTGTGGTCCTCCCTTGTGAGCCAGCACACCACCATCTTGTTGGCTTCATTGAATGCAAACCTCCAGCTTGCCAGGAGCTCCCTGCTCTGTCGTCTTCCCATCTCCCTGATTCACGCATGCATGCTTTCCACCTGATTCCTTCAGGCATTCAAGACACCTGCCCTGGCCTAGACTTTAGATGGTCCTGGAGTGTTGCCCATCCATTCTTAGAAATGAATCTGTTCTTGTTACTTGTCAATACATTGTCACTTGGCCCAAATAAGAGGAGCCGGACCAGGGTATAAAGGGATTATGAAAGCCCCCACTGAACTGTCCCCAAAGAAAACTCAATAGCATAGGTGTGGGAGGGGTGGGACCAGCAAAGCACTAGCTCAGGCCTGAACAAGACTACAGGTTCTTGGGGGATGCTCTGCAGCAAGCTGGGGTCCGAAACACGGTAGGTATTTCAGGAATTTAGTGACTGGAGGGTAATTGGTGTTAACACTGATTCACCCAAGGTACACATCTGCTGCTGCTGCTAAGTTGCTTCAGTCGTGTCTGACTCTGTGCGACCCCATGGACAGCAGCTTCAGACATGACTCAAACACGGTAGGTATTTCAGGAATTTAGTGACTGGAGGGTAATTGGTGTTAACACTGATTCACCCAAGGTACACATCTGCTGCTGCTGCTAAGTTGCTTCAGTCGTGTCTGACTCTGTGCGACCCCATGGACAGCAGCTTCAGACATGACTCAAAATTTAGAAGTGAGGAAGAGGCAGGTGGGTTCCTGCAAAATTAAAAATATGCAATAAGAGTTTTGAAATCTCCATGTGGTTAGAGTTAATGAGATGGAGACAAATCCAGACAAATTCCTGGAAGGTGGAAGTCCAGGAAGGGCCATAGCAAACCCCCTGTAGAGCCTGNAAATTAAAAATATGCAATAAGAGTTTTGAAATCTCCATGTGGTTAGAGTTAATGAGATGGAGACAAATCCAGACAAATTCCTGGAAGGTGGAAGTCCAGGAAGGGCCATGGCAAACCCCCTGTAGAGCCTGTCATCCGCTGACAGAAAACAACAAAATTCTGTAAAGCAATTATCCTTCCATTGAAAAATCATTAAATTAGAAAACAAAAGACTCTCAACCAACCTACCCTACCTTTGTCTGGGGGACCTGAGAGTTTCTCACTGAGCGCACAAATCCAGTTTCAATGGCACTGTGTCAGAAGTGTCGTGCTCACATAACAGAGAGGGGCGATAGGCAAATATGGCTGGAAGAGGGGGGATTATGTAAGAACTGATCAACAGCCTGTTCTAAGAAGTCAGATCAGTGGGGTTGCTGTAGCCAAGATAGAAGTCTTCTTGGAGGCAGGAGTAGGATTTTGAATGGGAGGAATGAATAATTTAAATAGATGGGGACTTGTTTGGAAGAGCCTGGGCTGGTGGAATGAGTAAATTGCAAGGGATTACTGGCAGGATGTGGAGAATGAGGTTCTGTGAAAAGCTGAAAAGGGTGGCTGGGTGGCTGGTGGGATGCTGGGCAGGATGGCCTGGGGCCCACTCGGTTGCACAGCGGCACTGGGGCTGGAGTCCAGTGACCGTTCTAACGGGCCTTCTCCGTGGTTCAGGTCTCAACGAGCCTATGGAAACTGAGCTGCTGAAAGCGCCCATGACCATAATGAATTGGGATAGGTGTTTTAAGGAATTTCCCAAACTTACCAAAAACATGCTATGTGCTGGATATGAAAATGAGAGCTACGATTCTTGCCAGGTAACTTGGGGGTGCCTGGGGTGGCACAGTGCAAAGGCACCCTCTGTCCATGGGAAGTAGACAGTAAGAGTTTGGGGCAAGTGTGGGAATCGGGCTTAGTTGTGAGACGGGGGACCTGGATTCAGGAATACTTAGTGTCAGGTCCTGTGGGTCAGTAAGCAGCAACTCTGAATAAATATTTCTGGCCTTCTCCAGGTAGGGCCCCAAGACTTTTTCCATCTCAGACTTGTTAAAACAACAACAACAACAACAACAAAACCACGAAAAAACGGCGAGGAAGATTTGAGATCCGTACAAGAGATCCTTTTCCTCCATAAATTTTAGCTACCTCTGTTGAGTGCACTGAGCCCTGAGATCCAAACCTATTTTCTTTCCTTTTTTTTTTTTTTTTTTTTAATCTGTGTCAGATCTTAATTGTGACCTTTGGGCTTCTCTCTAGTTGTGGCATGCAAATTCAGTAGTTGAGACTCCGGATCTTAGTTACCCAACCAGGGATGGAGCCCACATCCTCTGCATTGGAAGGTGGATTCTCAACCACTGCACCACCAGGGAAGTCCCGGGTTCTAAACCATTGATGAGACATGATTTCTTGACTAAAGGAGCCCTCTATGTCCTAGGCAGGCAGTTGGGTAAACTACCGTAGCATATTGGAGATGTTTGCAGCCTTCACCGAACAAAAGTCTGGCAGCTTTCAGTTCAGTTCAGTTCAGTCGCTCAGTCATGTCTGAGTCTTTGTGACCTCATGAATCACAGCATGCCAGTCCTCCCTGTCCATCACCATCTCCTGGAGTTCACTCAGACTCATGTTCATCAAGTCCCTGATGCCATCCAGCCATCTCATCCTTGGTCTTCCCCTTCTCCTCCTGCCCTCAATCCCTCCTAGCATCAGAGTCTTTTCCACTGAGTCAACTCTTCGCATGAGGTGGCCAAAGTACTGGAGTTTCAGCTTTAGCATCATTCCTTCCAAAGAAATCCCAGGGCTGATCTCCTTCGGAATGGACTGGTTGGATCTCCTTGCAGTCCAAGGGACTCTCAAGAGTCTTCTCCAACACCACAGTTCAAAAGCAACAATTTCTCTTTAATAAAATGGGCACAAAATTTAAAAATATTTTTGATTGATACCAGAAAAGAAACAGAATAAAAACCCTCATAAACTAACTTCCTCTGGTTGTAAGGATGGGAGAGATTCATCTTGGGAGTGCTCACTTGAGGAGCCCCCTTAGTCCTACTCATCAGTTGGGCAGCAGATNTCCAGTATTCTGGCCTGGAGAATCCCATGGACAGAGGAGCCTGGCGGGCTACAGTCCATGGGGTTGCAGAGTCAGACAGAAGCACTTAAGCACACAGTCCTCACAGTGGAACACTGTAAATGTTTTTATAACAGATTTAGCACTCAGATTAAAGCAGATTTAAACAAATACCTTTTTCCTGAGGGTGAACTACATCTTTAGGTATTACAAAGCTGGATTCAAATCCCTGCTGGGTTTTCAATGGGGTTTGGGGAGGATGTGGCAGACATCAGGGACCCCCATCCAAAGACAATCACTGTTCACTTTTGCTCTCGAGCTTCATCGGAACTGAGACCTACAATCTGACTCCAAGAAGGTCACCCTTTTTGCGAGAGGCTGGGTGACCCTTCTCAATCCTCCCAGTCCTCTTCTGTCCTCTCTGAACTCCAATTTGTTAAGCCCTCTAGACTTGAGAAAGTCATTCCTTCCTTCCTTGCATTGCCTCTCCTCTGTGAAGCAACGGGTGGAGAGTTTATCCCATGCTCAAGGGTAGCCATTCCTTGCGATCTTTCTTTCCTCCCTGCCGTGTGCATGTCCCTCTGGTCTATCAGGTTGCTCCTCACCTCCTCAGACTGAGATCCATCCATTCATCCATTCCATATACGCCTCCAGTGTTTACTGAGCACTTGCTACATGCCCAACACTGCTCCAGAAGTCAGGAGTACAGTGCTGAGCAAGACAGTCAAGGCAAAGGGCAGACTGTTTACAAATAAACAAGCGCCAGGAGAGCCCCAAGTCAGAACGCTCACCGGTCAGTCCTCAGTGAGCTCATCCTACCAGCCCGCCCTCCCCTACTCTCTCTTCCCTGCCTTCTTCTTTCCCAGTGCATATCTGCCATCTCTTCTTTGAGGTCCCAAATGGTATATCTTTCCGTTTACTAGTTCATACTATTATCCTCTATCTTTTGCATGGAGTAGACATTGAAGCAATATTTATTGTACAAATACAAAAATGTGGCACATGCTCCACACTTTGGGTAGTCTGCTTGTATTGCTTGATATCTCATGCAGTTCTTGGCATAGTGACTCTTGGTAAGGTGATAGTGCACCAAGGGTTTGGTTGGGTCACTCCAAGCTCAGAGCCTTCCTATAAACCCCATGAGTTCTCTGCTGTGAATAAAAGAAAGTCCCCCTAAAGCCACAAAGAAATAAAAGGCCATAATTCCATTGTATATTAGTATGTGTTTTGTGGTATATGACTATGTTGGGATATTTGAAAGAGTGTGTTTGTTTTCATTTACGTATATGTGTATACATAATACACACAGACATACCTAGATGAACTGATCGTGGCTCTTGGGATGAACCTGTACGATAATACCGACCAAGGTTCGGTTATCTGTGGATGCGTTTGTTTTGGATTTGATTCCTGGGTATGGATGCTCTGTTTTATTCATTTCCACGATGCTGGGGTCTAAGGTGACTGGAGCATGGCAGGTGCTCGGGGGTGCCAGCGAGTCTGTCTAATGAATAAGTGGCATCACCAGCGCCTCTCAACGTGTATGTTTTAGGTGTATGGGAATTCTGTTTTTGTGGGGCCCACGGTCATGCCAAGGTTTGTGATTTCTTATTCATTGATCTTTAAATATACAGGGGGTGAAAATAAGTTCTCTCCTTAAGACATGGAAAAACTTAAACCACAAAGAACTTACCTACAATGAGGCACATAAGTTCACAACCTTGAGCGTAAGGCTAAGGGCACTCAACATGACTGCCATTGTAAGCTGGGTTATTCTGTGTTGGTAGAGCTATCCTGTGACTTGTCAGTGATGCCATTTACCCCTCACGCCCAGTTATGACAGCAAGAAATGTCACCAGAGAATGCCAAAGTTTCCCTAGGGGAAAGATTGTCCTTGGTTGGAGGCCACGTTTAGAACTGTATGGGAGAGCCTTCTTGGATATATTTTTCTCTGTGTTTAGGCTTTCCTGGTGGCTCAGTGGTAAAGAATCTGCTTGCCAATGCAGGAGACACAAGAGATGTAAGTTCAATCCCTGGGTTGGGAAGATTCCCTGGAGTAGGAAATGGCCACCCATTCCATTCTTCTTGCCTGGAAAACTCCATAGACAGAGGGGTCACAGTCCATAGGGTCACAAAGAGTTGGAAATAACTGAGCATGCACACACCTATATAAAGTTGTTTTTTCATTGAAAAAGTTCTAGTTTCAAATTCCTTTGTACATCTCTTATTCAATCAATGAACAGAAACAATAAGAACAGAAACATCTAAACTGGCTCCATTCTATGTTCTAGTTATACTGATCACACACCTTCATGGTCAGCTTCTATGCATTAGTTAGTTAGTTAGTTAGTCACTCAGTCGTGTCCGACTCTTTGTGACCCCATGAGTCGCAGCACGCCAGGCCTCCCTGTCCATCACCATCTCCCGGAGTTCACTCAGACTCACGTCCATCAAGTCAGTGATGCCATCCAGCCATCTCATCCTCTGTTGTCCCCTTTTCCTCCTGCCCCTAATCCCTCCCAGCATCAGAGTCTTTTCTAATGAGTCAACTCTTCACATGAGATGGCCAAAGTACTGGAGTTTCAGCTTTAGCATCATTCCTTCCAGAGAAATCCCGGGGTTGATCTCCTTCAGAATGGACTGGTTGGATCTCCTTGAAGTCCAAGGGACTCTCGAGAGTCTTCTCCAACACCACAGTTCAAAAGCATCAATTCTTCGGTGCTCAGCCTTCTTTACAGTCCAACTCTCACATCCATACATGACTACTGGGAAAACCATAGCCTTGACTAGACGGACCTTACTCGGCAAAGTAATGTCTCTGCTTTTGAGTATGCTGTCTAGGTTGGTCATAACTTTTCTTCCAAGGAGTAAGTGTCTTTTAATTTCATGGCTGCAGTCACCATCTGCAGTGATTTTGGAGCCCCCCAAAATAAAGTCTGACACTGTTTCCACTGTTTCTCCATCTATTTATGCATTAGCCAGGCATAAGACCATTTAAAATTCATTTGCAGACCAGAAGAATACCTAACAACATTACACTGCTCTCTTCATTCAGTTCATCTCCCCAAAACTCTGTCCCCTTCTCTCTCACACAATTACACGCACACACACACACACACACACACACAACTTCCTTTCTAAAATGTGAATAAGTAACATCTACTAGGGCTCCATCGTCATCCTGGTCTCTTGTCCTGCCAGGCAGGTGGCACTTCTCTTTTCCTGCCATTTCCAAGTTGCTAGACCCATGTGGATTAGTTCTATCCAATGCGTTATAAAATAAGTGCTATGTCCCTCTGATTATCCACTGTAGCATCTGTAGAAGAGGCCCTGAGCTAACACAGTTGGGTCTCATGATGGAAACGATGTGGTCTGTCAGGTTGCTACATGGTAGACAGTTGCCTTGAGGAGTTTCCCAAAGCCATGGTGGATTTTGCTTGACTGAGAAATAAACTGTGGTGTTATTAGGTCACTGAGTCTATGGGCCTGTTTGTTACGCAGCCTAACCGGGCTTACGGTGCACTAGTAACTGACTGGAGCATTCACTGAGGAACAGGTGCAAAGCTGCATGTGAGCTCTCTGGAACATTTTCTGCACATTCTGATGGAAGAACAGGTCACAGACTACAGTAAGTTCTGCCAGGCTGAGAAAGAAAAGAGAACAGATTGATTATATTTCATATTCAGTTTCACTTAGTACTCTTGCCTGGAAAATCCCATGGATGGAGGGGCCTGGCGGGCTGCAGTCCATGGGGTCGCCAAGAGTCGGACACGACTGAGCGACTTCACTTTCACTTTTCACTTTCATACATTGGAGAAGGAAATGGCAGCCCACTCCAGTGTTCTTGCTTAGAGAATCCCAGGGAAGGGGGAGCCTGGTGGGCTGCCATCTGTGGGGTTGCACAGAGTCAGACACGACTGAAGTGACTTAGCAGTAGCAGCAGTAGTTCACTTAAATTATACGAGCAATCAATTACATAAACAAAATTGTAATTACCGATAGCTTTGATGATCAATCTCATGGACAGAGGAGTCTGGTGGGCTTCAGTCCATCGGTTCACAAAAAGTCGGACACAACTGAGCAACTGACACTTGATGATCAAATTTGGTGACACAGGGCATTCCAAATGTGCTCCTTTTTCTTAAATATTGGAGGGAAACCTGAGGAATCTAGGGAGATGCTTGGAGTGGCTTTCCATCCCAAAGATGTTTTTGTATCTTGGCCTCCAGATGTATTTTGGATGTCCAGCAGTTCACATTGAATATAAACTACCCCAAAATAGCTTCTGATACCAATAGGTGGCATGACCTTGAGCTGATAATTTATTTAGGTTTCAGTGAGGCCAGACTGTCCTGTGTCTTTTTAAGCCACTCTCTGCTTTGATTCTGGTCAATAGCCTGTTTTAAGAAAAGCTTTGGCCAGATTTTTTTTTTTTTTTTAAATAAAATCTGCCTTCCCTCGAGTAAAGACGGTAACCTGACAGCTCCAGCGGGTAAATAATGCACGTTTTAAAAGCCTTTCCAAATAGGTCTCTATCCAGCAAGCTGCTTTTATAAGCTACCACTCTTCCTAATATCCACTTATTCAAAACTCCTTTAAAAATACCATGGGTTGAAATGATAGACATCCCACTAGATCTGGGTTTGCTGGATTTTTTTTAAGAAGAAGAAATGTAATTTTCCCCTTTGGTTAGGAAAAGAGTCTTTCCTGAAATATGATCCTCTCAGATAAATAATGGCAATAAAAGTAAATGGAAAGTGGGAAAGAACATGGTTTCTTAGTGCAGTGTGCAGCACTTTCTAATTGGAAAATGCTAAAAGGGAGTTTTCCTTGGAGGCCTCCCATCTGACTTGAGACCAAACAAAACAGTGATTTGCTTATGAGCGCTGAGGTCTCTGTTTTCCTTGTTAAAGAAGAAGCGAAGAAAGGAAGAAAGGTACTACATTATAAAACTGTATTATAATCACGATTTGAGTGGATATTTCATACATTAGGGTAGAGTGGAGAAACACCAGAATGTGAGAGGCAGGAAAAGAGCTTTGGGGTCATCTGGTTAACCCCAGGAGGAAACAAAGATTGTCGCTATGAAGGGTGTTGATGAAGAGCCATGTATATTTCTTATTCTTGCTAGCATAGTGCTTCTGCTCAGATGGAAGTATTCTTTTTTCCACATAAAAGAAATTTATCTGGTTTAGCTGAGTTCTTCTGGAATTTGGTGAGGCATTTACTCATCTGTTTCAGAATGGGCTGGTGGATTTGAAAGCCAGAACTTTTGCAGTTTAAGGCCTACTGGGTCCTCTGGTCCTGTTATCTAATTGTTTGTCTAAAATGGATAATGTCCGTGTTTTTTCAAAGTTTCCTCATTTCCTTAACTAGAAATAGTATACCTACCCTCAGGATATGAAGGCTGAGGTGTCTTCATTGGGACCCACCCAAGGGACGCAGCTGGTGCTGACCACACGTGCAGATAGTCTGCTGCAATCAGTGGCCCAGTCTAAAATGCTTTCAGTGGAGAGGTGGCAGGCACCTGTGATGGTGTGTTTTATATGTTGGCTTAGCTGGGCCACAGTATGCGCATATTTGCCAAACATTATTCTAGCTGGACACTTTCTTCCTGATACAGTCTGGAGCACAAAACATTCATATGATTCAGCAGTTTCCTCACCAAGGGAAACATGCTACAGATCCCAGGAAGGAGATTGATGGAAATTAGTAAACAGCAGCTTCCTGTACTTTGCCATCAACAATATCAAAATACATCAAAAGAGAATCCAGAACTCAGTAGTCAATTCAGCAGAATTCCAAATGATTTTCTCATCCCTGACAATCAAAGGATTTTCTAACAGGNCGAGTAAAGACGGTAACCTGACAGCTCCAGCGGGTAAATAATGCACGTTTTAAAAGCCTTTCCAAATAGGTCTCTATCCAGCAAGCTGCTTTTATAAGCTACCACTCTTCCTAATATCCACTTATTCAAAACTCCTTTAAAAATACCATGGGTTGAAATGATAGACATCCCACTAGATCTGGGTTTGCTGGATTTTTTTTTAAGAAGAAGAAATGTAATTTTCCCCTTTGGTTAGGAAAAGAGTCTTTCCTGAAATATGATCCTCTCAGATAAATAATGGCAATAAAAGTAAATGGAAAGTGGGAAAGAACATGGTTTCTTAGTGCAGTGTGCAGCACTTTCTAATTGGAAAATGCTAAAAGGGAGTTTTCCTTGGAGGCCTCCCATCTGACTTGAGACCAAACAAAACAGTGATTTGCTTATGAGCGCTGAGGTCTCTGTTTTCCTTGTTAAAGAAGAAGCGAAGAAAGGAAGAAAGGTACTANAGCATCACTTCTTTGGTGCTCAGCTTTCTTCACAGTCCAACTCTCACATCCATACATGACCACTGGATAAACCATAGCCTTGACTAGACAGACCTTTGTTGGCAAAGTAATGTCTCTGCTTTTCAATATCCTATCTAGGTTGGTCATAACTTTCCTTTTAAGGAGTAAGCATCTTTTAATTTCATGGCTGCAGTCACTATCTGCAGTGATTTCAAAACAAAACAAGATAATTGGAACTTCTAGTTCTGGACAAGATGAAGTAGACACATTTCTCTTGGTCCCTTCCTCAAATACAGTTGAAAGCCCTGGACATTACATTGTGAAACAAAAGTAAAGGCTCTGGAATGGAAAGAGAAGATGAAATTGGAAACAAATATCCTACTACTTAAGGCATGATACAGCAGTGAATTCCCTGGATTTTCTTTTTGCCTCTTAGATCCCAGCCTGGATCATAGTACATAAGGGCACTGTATTTCCTAGGACCAGCTGGGGAAAAATGCCAATGGTCACAGATACAAACTAACAAAACAAGAAAGACTTCCTCTCTTTGGAGGAAAANATAGTACATAAGGGCACTGTATTTCCTAGGACCAGCTGGGGAAAAATGCCAATGGTCATAGATACAAACTAACAAAACAAGAAAGACTTCCTCTCTTTGGAGGAAAAGAAAGGACAATCTAGCAAGGCAGAAACTATTTAACAATGATCCTTCTATTCCAGCAATATACCAGGAAAACCCCCCATAGCACTCCTACCCCAGCAAGCAAGGTCTAGTAGACACCCTCGCCCTCCCCACTTCTGCCCACCATGGTGGTGTCAGAGGAGGCTGAATGGAAAGGCAGGACTTTACTGTCTAGTCGTAACGAAGCATCCTCGGTCCCCCTCGGTGTCAGTGGAAGCCACATGAGGAACGTGGGCTCCCACCCAGTAGCAGTCACTCTCCTGTTCCTTCCCTTGGTGTCGTTGCTGGCCTGAGTGGGGGGGTCTTGACTTCTGCCCCAATTTAATGGAAAGGAGTTGGCTTCCTGCACTCCAGTTTCATAAGAAGCCTGTTAAAACAGGTGATTCATATGAGAACCAGAATCCCGTAACCTAATACTCAAGACGTTATCTGTAATAGAATAGAGAGTTTCATTAATATCCATGGATTCCATTTATTAATGCACACAAGATAAGGAAAAATAAAACTAAAAATCTGAGTAAAGAACCTTTTGGGAGGACTTCTCTGCTTTCCAGGGGCCAAGACTCTGTGCTCCCAACGCAGGGAGCCTGGGTTCAGTCCCTGGTGGGGGAACTAGATCCCACATGCCACAACAGCTAAGAGTTCGTATGCCCAACAAAAAGATCCCTCATGGGGCAATTAAGATCGAAGTAAATAAATGTCTAAAACTTAAAAACAAAGCCAAGCAGCTTGCTTTAAAATAGTACTTTTTTTTGAAAAATTGAGAACTATGAATTCCTGGAGTAAATTCAATTAAAATATGAAATGAATCATGCACTTAAATATAAAACTATACACATTTTTTAGGAAAAAATAAATCTTTGGGACATAGAGTAACACCAAAAACATAACTCATAAAAAGAAAAATTGATCAACTGGACCTCATCAAAATTTGAAAAGACCATATTAGGAGGATGAGGAAGGAACTTCCCTGGTGGTCCAGTGGCTAAGACTCCGTGCTCCCAATGCCAGGGGCCTGGATTCAATCCCTGGTTGGGGAATTAGATCCCACATGCTTCAACTAAGACCCGGTAAAGTCAAATAAAAATAATTTTTAAAAAAAGGGAATGCGGGAGGGGATCTATATATATATACCTATAGCTGATTTACCTCATTGTACAGCAAAGACTAACGCAACATTGTAAAGCAATTATACTCAATACATGTATATAAAATAAATTAAAGCCAAGAGAATGAAACTACAAGCTATTCATTGGGAGGTAATATTCAACAAAGGAACTATGCTTGGAATATATAAAGCACTCTCAAACTCAAAAGCAGAAAGAAACTGTCGAGTGCAAAAATGGGCAAAAGACAAGGACAGACATTTTGTTGAAGAGGATATACAGATGGCAAATAAAATAGAGAGATGTTCAATGTCATTCGTCATCAAGAAAATGCAAATTGAACTACAATCAGAAAATGCAAATTGAAACTACTACACACCTCAGAATGGTTAAAATAGAAAAAAAAAATAGTAACACCAGATGCTGACAAGAACGCAGAGAAACTGGATCACGAATACAGTCCTAGTGGCGGGAGTGGGGGTGGGGTGGGGTTTAAAATAATTTAATCACTCTGAAAACCAATTTTGTAGTTTTTAAAAAACTGAAGGTGTTCTTGCCTTATAACCCAGCAAATGCCATTCCTGGGCATTTATTCCAGAGAAATGAAGGCTTGTGTTCACACAAAAAAACACGCAGGAGTGCTTACAACATCCACTCATCATAGGCTGAATTTGGAAGCAAACATCCTACAAGATGTGAATAACCGAATATGCCGTGGTGCATCCGTACCATGCAATACCACTCAGCTGTGACAAGAAGCAATCTATCAAACTGTTGATACAGTGATCACAAGGATGTGCCCAGAGATCGGTGCTGTGTGCAACAAGCTGACCCCAAAGGTCCCACACTGTGTGATTCCATTTACCCTTGAAATGACAAAATTAAAGAAAGGGAGAGTGGGTTAGTGGTTGCCAGGATTTGAGGAGAGTTTAGGGCTGGAAGGAAGTGGAAGTGGAGATGGCCTTGAAAGGGCAGCATGGGGGATCCTTTGGTTGATGGACGAGTTCTCTACATTGACTGTATCACAGTTTACCCCCGATGGTGCTATTGTATTATACATATTTCTGCAAGATGGTCTCTTTGAGAGAAACTTATAAAAGGTATGTCAGATCCCTCTGAATTGTCTCTTTCAACTGCACATGAATCTAGAGTTATACATAAGATAACAAAGAGAAGACAGCTCTTCCCAATTTGCTGTGCTGTACTATGCCCAGTCATGTCCAACTCTTTTTGACCCCATGGACTATAGCCCACCAGGCTCCTCTGTCCATGGGATTTTCCCAGTAGGAATACTGGAATAGATTGCATTTCCTTCTCCAGGGGATCTTCTTGACTCAGGGATCAAACCTGCATCTCTTGCATCTCAGCAACAAGGATTAAAAGAAAATCTTGGATCCTAGCCATGCCACAGACCTAGGGAGCAGCCAGTTCACGTTGCAGTAGGAGACAAAGGATTCCAATAGCAATAGAAAAGGGGGAAAACAGCATTTAGTAGAACTGGGAGAAAGTCACAGAGGCTTGAAACAGCATCGTGTGTTCAGGGAACTTTCAATATTTCAGAAGCCAGAGGTAACAGGGTGAGTGTGGAGAGGTAAGCAGAGCAAGGTCACCAGGGGTGGGCGGCCACGCGGGGAGACTACGGGGTTGACCCAGGCTTTTGCCCCTGCTGCTCACCCAAGAATATGAGACTCAAGTCCCAACAGTATGCACACCTATCTTTCCAATCTCTTTGATTTATCACCATCCGATATTCAAATGGCCAAACCCAACAATGGCAACACAACCGTCAAGATGATGTTTTCTGTGCTCCCATCTGGAGTTTCGGATTTTTTGCTTAAATCCATCCCTTATCAAAATGTACTTTAATGAAAGCTTCTAAAATTAACCTTCTATAACGAGTGCTATAAATAAATGTGCTATTATCATTTTAAGCTTA
Source organism: Raphicerus campestris (assembly GCA_006410735.1). Lineage (NCBI taxonomy): Eukaryota > Metazoa > Chordata > Mammalia > Artiodactyla > Bovidae > Raphicerus > Raphicerus campestris. The sequence continues at coordinate 10,933 of SJYW01054573.1, read as the reverse complement.
AGCTGTTTTTTTTTTTTAAATCATGATGCAAAAAGTTTTGTTCTCTGTTTAGAAAGCTTTCTATTGCTGATAATCAGCTGACATTGATCTGGGCAAGGAAAGTTTTCTGAAATTATATAATATTATCATCACTTAAAACCAGATAAGCCAGACAAGAAAATCCCTTAGGGTTTAAAAATAATTGCCCTTAAAAATAAAATCACACTTTTAAACTTAGCAAGGTTGAAAAAAAATGTAATCACATAATGAAGGGAAATTTTAATTGAATTATGAAAACATTGAAATATGTCCAAAGTAACAAGCAAGATTATGCTATCCTTAAAATACAAGTTAAAATTGAATCAACTGAATTTTGTGGTTTACTTTTTCCAGCATGTTTCCTCTTTGTAATCCCCTATTAATTACACTATTTAAAAATATTCAACTTAAAAAAAATCAGTGAGTGGCACAATGCTGTAAAATATAAAATCAAATAGATCCCCAGCTAGCTACACAGTAGTTCTTGTGAAGGACCAATAGCTGTCTGAGAAACAGGCATCACCATGCTGCGCAGCTTTTTTATCCGTCTCCTCAATTCGGGCAGAAATGGCATTGGCCAGTGTCTCAAACAGTGCCTGGCATGGAAAATACTCAACAAAAATGTCTGCCAAAGAGGTGAACCTTCCTAAGAAGCTGAAAACTGCCTGTTATATAACAGTAATCTTAGCAGAGGGGACATCCGAGAGAGACCGTGGTGGACAGTGGTTAAGAGCTGGCAGCCATCTGGGCTGACAGGCAATGTGGTCACGGGGCTGCCAAGCTGACCTGGAGGTTCGCTGGGTTGGCCAGCGAATTTGTTCAGCTTTTCCTGTAAGCTATTATGAACAAACATTTTGACCAACCCCAAAACCATAGCCTTGACTAGACGGACCTTAGTCAGGAAAGTAATGTCTCTGCTTTTGAATATACTATCTAGGTTGGTCATAACTTTTCTTCCAAAGAGTAAGCGTCTTTTTATTTCATGGCTGCAATCACCATCTGCAGTGATCTTGGAGCCCTCCAAATTAAGTCTGACACTGTTTTCACTGTTTCCTCATCTATTTCCCATGAAGTGATGGGACCAGATGCCATGATCGTTTTTTCTGAATGTTGAGCTTTAAGCTAACTTTTTCAAACTCTCCTCTTCACTTTCATCAAGAGGCTTTTTAGTTCCTCTTCACTTTCTGCCATAAGGGTGGTGTCATCTGCATATCTGAGGTTATTGATATTTCTCCCAGAGTAGTCATATATGGATGTGAGAGTTGGACTGTGAAGAAGGCTGAGCACCGAAGAATTGATGCTTTTAACTGTGGTGTTGGAGAAGACCCTTGAGAGTCCCTTGGACTGCAAGGAGATCCAACCAGTCCATTCTGAAGGAGATCAGCCCTGGGATTTCTTTGGAAGGAATGATGCTGAAGCTGAAACTCCAGTACTTTGGCCACCTCATGTGAAGAGT
>SJYW01054570.1:300450-328058 GCA_006410735.1 Raphicerus campestris | reverse complement strand
GGACTAGTACTCAGCCATAAAAAGCGTTACTGAAATTATGGTATTTTCCACTCTTCTCTACAAGGTTGGACCTTGAAGGCTCACATGCTAAGTGAAATGCGCTAGACAAAGAAAGAAACTAGCAGATAAAGAACATTCCTGGCAAAATTAAAATGAGATAAAAGGAGCTGAGAAATCAAAGAATTATATATTAAAAGTAAAGGGCCAGTATGATATGCAGAAGGTTGGGACTAACATATACAAACAAATCCATTATTCCAACATATACACCAAGATCTATATATGTATGGATAATCCACGAGAATAATCTCATTTCCTCCTTCCTTCCACATTCACATAAACTCTATCTCTGATAGATACTGCAGAAGATTCTGATGTTCAGCACAAGGAACTTTTCTTGACCTGCAATAAGCTCTATGGAGAAAGATTCCAAAAAGGAAAGATATCCTGTGTGTGTGTGGCATAAATGATTCAAGCAGCTGTATACTGATGAAAAGTGCACAATTGCAAATCAACTATATCTAGCTTAGCATCTAAATGAGATTAAAGAAAATAAAAAGAAATACAAGAAATATCTATTTCATTCCCTGTGGTCTCCCCGACTTGGGCTACTAACCCATCCCTGGAGCCTGAGGAGGCTTTGTTCCCATGGCTGGACTGTGTTTGGTCATGATACTAGAAAGAGGTGTTAGTCCCTCAATGGTGTTAGACTCTTTGCAACTCTGAGGACTGCAGTCCGCCAGGCTCCTCTCTCCATGGAATTCTCTCGGCATGAATAATGGATTGAGTAGCCATTCCCTTCTCCAGGGGTTCTTCCCAACCAACATATCGAACCCTGGTATCCTACATTATGGACAGATTCATTAACATCTGAGCTACCAGGGAAGCCCCCACCAGGGGCGGGCGTGGTTGTGAGACTGGGAAGGAGGCCCCTAGTTTAGAGCCCTGGTACCCCTGCACTGTCTGGCTGGCTTGGTCTGTGACCACACTCCCTCGTGCAACCAAAGGATGGGGGCACACCCTTTGACTTCGAGGACTTCAGAAAACACACCTAATTGCCAGGGGTCCTGCTGATGGTGTCCCCAGTTCAAGTCTCCATCCTGAGAAGGCAGCCTCCTAGGCAACTCAGTGGGGTTGTGTCCCAGGACATGAGTTTCAGCATGTTCATGGGTGAACATGGTTCAGCCTTCTGCAATAACCTCTATGGCAAAGAATCCCCCAAAAGAAGAGAGCTGCTATTCAGACATGTCATAATGGAATCAGATGACTGGATATTGACAAGCACAAAACTGGAGATTCAAGAAAAGTAAAAGAAAAGCAATGCCTATTGTGTTCCCTCCAGTCTCCCTGACTTGGGCTGCTAACCCATCCCTGGAGCCCGAGCAGGCTCGGGTCCCATGGCTGCACGGGATGGGGTAAACAAAGTGGAACAGGGGCCCGTAAGTGAGCCTCCTCTTCAACCTGTCCTGTCTGGCTTGCTTGGCTGGGAACAAAGTCCCCAGTGTACCCAGCCCTCTGACCTCCAGCCCTTGGTAAAATTCACCTAGCCTCTAGGTGACCTGGTGCTAGGGTTCCCATTTCAAGCCTCCTTCCTGAGAGTGCAGCCTCTAGGCCCACTCAGCACGGCTTGTGGTTCAGGTTGGGAGCAGCCCGGAGCGGGTGGTGGTGAAGCTTTAGGGGGAGAAGTAGTGAGACACAAACCCTTGAGTGTTTCCTTAGGCACATTCCACTCGAATTCACAGCTTGGCAATCTAATCTCCCCCAAGGACCTCGCGGCCCCAGGAACTGGAGTTGGGCCTGAAGAAGGATCGTCACCCTTGCACGTTTACTGGAACCACAACTTGACTACCAGTGCTGACTCACACCTCCAACTCACAAGTCCTGGGGGGGCTCTTAATCACAACTGCCCTCAGGAAACACCCTGGGGCTTGTATTTCCAACATAAATGCCAAACACAGCCAGCCTAAATGCCAAACACAGCCAGCTTTCAAGAAGCCATCTGCAACAGGTAAATTGTCCTCGTACCCTTTAATGAAAAATAAAATAACACCAAATGGCATGGGACAAGATGCTCAGCATCCTTAATTAGTATAGGAAAATAGAAAAATGACAACCAAGGTCAAACCATACCACTCAGAATGGCCATTACCAAATGTCTCCTAGCAATAAATGTAGGAGAGAGCTGGGAGGGTGGGGAACCCCCCTACACAGTCGGTGGAAATGGACACTGGCAAGAGTCACTGGAAAGGACACTCTGAATGCTAAGGGGAAAAAAAACCAACTCTCAAGAGACCAGAGCTAGGATCTGACATCCCACACCTGGGCCTTTAGCCCAAGGAAACAGTCTTCAAAAAGACAAATGCACCCCAACATTTCACTGTACCACTACTCACAGTAACCAAGACACAGACCCACAGAATTGCCACCGAGAGCTGAGAGCTTACACAAGATGCGGTATATATGTACGTGTGTGTGTACACACACACACACAACAGGGACTATTACTCAGCCACAAAAAAAGCACCACTGAAATGACGAAATTATGCCACTGGTCCCCAGAAGGGCGGACCTCGGAGGTTCACACCCTAAGTGCAATCAGCCAGATGAACAAAACTGCAGATGATGAACCTTTGAGGCAGAATAAAAAAAAGAGATAAAAAGAGAACAAATTTACAACACAAAAGGCTCCTCTGAGGAGAATTAACCCAGTTCAGGCCAGTCGCTCAGTTGTGTCCAACTCTTTGCAACCCCATGGACTGCAGCAAGCACCCCCCTGTCCATCACCAATTCAATTAACCCAAGCAAGGAATTTAAAGAAAACAAAAAAACAGTACTGGGTCAGGATGAATCAGGAGAATGGAACCAACAAATACACGGAAAGCCTTTACACAGAAGTCTGTCTATAATTATCCACAAGGAGTTCCTCTTTCCTTCCTTTGACGTAGATACTGCACAAGGATCTGATGTTAAGCACAGGGAATTTTTCTCTGCCTTCTACAATCACGTCTATGGAATAAGAATCCAAAAAAGAATAGCTGTGCTGCATGTATATGTCACAACCGAATCAAGCATCTGTACACTGAAGACAAGCTCAAACTGCAATCACCTCTACTCAAACACAGCACTGGCATGAGATTCAAGAGAATGAAAAGAAATAAGGGCAATATCGAATCAAGCATGCGTGCACTGAAGACAAGCTCAAACTGCAGACCAACTCTACTCAAACACAGCACTGGCATGAGATTCAATTTCATTCCTTCCAGCCTCCCTGACCTGGGCTGCTACCCCTTCCCTGGAACCTGAGCAGGCTTGGTTCCCATGACTGGGGTTGGGGGTGGCACCGCAGGGGGGCCCTTAATTTTGAGTGTGAGTACGCTTGCACTGTCTGATTTGCTCCGTCTGGGACCACACTCCCTCGTGCACCCAAAGGATGGGGGCACACCCTCTGCCTTCGAGGACCTTGGAAAGCTCACTTAGTCACCAGGGGTCCTGGTGATGGGGTCCCCAATTCAAGTCTCCATCCTGAGAGTGCAGCCTCCCAGGCACCTCAGCAGGGGTTNCATCCTTAATTAGTATAGGAAAATAGAAAAATGACAACCAAGGTCAAACCATACCACTCAGAATGGCCATTACCAAATGTCTCCTAGCAATAAATGTAGGAGAGAGCTGGGAGGGTGGGGAACCCCCCTACACAGTCGGTGGAAATGGACACTGGCAAGAGTCACTGGAAAGGACACTCTGAATGCTAAGGGGAAAAAAAACCAACTCTCAAGAGACCAGAGCTAGGATCTGACATCCCACACCTGGGCCTTTAGCCCAAGGAAACAGTCTTCAAAAAGACAAATGCACCCCAACATTTCACTGTACCACTACTCACAGTAACCAAGACACAGACCCACAGAATTGCCACCGAGAGCTGAGAGCTTACACAAGATGCGGTATATATGTACGTGTGTGTGTACACACACACACACAACAGGGACTATTACTCAGCCACAAAAAAAGCACCACTGAAATGACGAAATTATGCCACTGGTCCCCAGAAGGGCGGACCTCGGAGGTTCACACCCTAAGTGCAATCAGCCAGATGAACAAAACTGCAGATGATGAACCTTTGAGGCAGAATAAAAAAAAGAGATAAAAAGAGAACAAATTTACAACACAAAAGGCTCCTCTGAGGAGAATTAACCCAGTTCAGGCCAGTCGCTCAGTTGTGTCCAACTCTTTGCAACCCCATGGACTGCAGCAAGCAGCCCCCTGTCCATCACCAATTCAATTAACCCAAGCAAGGAATTTAAAGAAAACAAAAAAACAGTACTGGGTCAGGATGAATCAGGAGAATGGAACCAACAAATACACGGAAAGCCTTTACACAGAAGTCTGTCTATAATTATCCACAAGGAGTTCCTCTTTCCTTCCTTTGACGTAGATACTGCACAAGGATCTGATGTTAAGCACAGGGAATTTTTCTCTGCCTTCTACAATCACCTCTATGGAATAAGAATCCAAAAAAGAATAGCTGTGCTGCATGTATATGTCACAACCGAATCAAGCATCTGTACACTGAAGACAAGCTCAAACTGCAGACCAACTCTACTCAAACACAGCACTGGCATGAGATTCAATTTCATTCCTTCCAGCCTCCCTGACCTGGGCTGCTACCCCTTCCCTGGAACCTGAGCAGGCTTGGTTCCCATGACTGGGGTTGGGGGTGGCACCGCAGGGGGGCCCTTAATTTTGAGTGTGAGTACGCTTGCACTGTCTGATTTGCTCCGTCTGGGACCACACTCCCTCGTGCACCCAAAGGATGGGGGCACACCCTCTGCCTTCGAGGACCTTGGAAAGCTCACTTAGTCACCAGGGGTCCTGGTGATGGGGTCCCCAATTCAAGTCTCCATCCTGAGAGTGCAGCCTCCCAGGCACCTCAGCAGGGGTTGTGGCCCAGGCTGGAATACGTCTGGAGAGGAGGGAAGAAACTTTAGGGAGAAGTAGTAGTGACACAGAAGCCCTGGGGTGTTCCTCAGGTCCATTCCACTCGAATTGCCAGCCCAAGAAGCTGACTCTCCTTAAGGCTCTGTCAGGAGGCCGAGTTGAAAATGAAGAAGTGCTGCCTCTGTGTGGACATTTTCTGTAACTACAGCTTGATCACCTGGGCTGAGGGACACCTTTCAATTCACAAGGCCTGTGGGCCTGCTCTTTTCCAGCAGTCATGTATGGAGATGTGAGAGTTGGACTATAAAGAAAGCTGAGTGCTGAAGAATTTATGCTTTTGAACTGTGGTGTTGGAGAAGACTCTTGAGAGTCCCTTGGACTGCAAGGACATCCAACCAGTCCATCCTAAAGGAAATCAGTCCTGACTATTCATTGGAAGGACTGATGTTGAAGTTGAAGCTCCAATACTTTGCCTACCTGATGTGAAGAACTGACTCATTTGAAAAGACCCTAAAGCTGGGAAAGACTGAAGGTGGGAGGAGAAGGGGACAACAGAGGATGAGATGGTTGGATGGCATCCACCAACTCAATGGACATGAGTTTGAGCTAGCTCTGGGTGATGGTGAAGGACAGGGGAGCCTGGCGTGCTGCAGTCCATGGGGTCGCAAAGAGTCGGACATGACTGAGCGACTCAACAGCTACAAACAGTAAGTGCTGGAGAGGATGTGCAGACAAGGGAACCATCCTCCACGGATGTTTGGGATGAACATTGGTAACAGCCACCTTGGAGGACACTGGGAAGTTTCCTTCAACCGTGAAAATGAAACTACAAAACTTCCTAACACCATGCACAAAATAAACTTCAAATAGTATAAATATCGAAATGTAATGATGGATATTATGAAAATCTTGAGAAAAATATAAACAGGACACAATTTGACATAAAATATAGCAAGTTTGTTAAGGATACCTACTAGAATAATGAAAAATAAACCACTAATCAGAAAATGGGACCTCTTTAACCACAAAACCGTTTGCATTCCAAAGCAAACCCTAAACAAGAGACACAATCTTCAGAATAGGAAGAAGGATTTGCAAAGGAAAACACCCACAAGGGATTCATCTCTAAAACATACAGACAGCTCGTGCAACTCAATAGCAAGAATAAATACAACCCAAGAACAAAATGGACCAAAGACTGAAATGGATATTTCTCTGGGGAAGGCCTGCAGATTGCACTTAGGCACATGAAAAGATGCTCAGCAACACTAAGTGTTAGAAAGACGCAAATCAAATGAGTCCAATGAGGCAATCACTCACATTGGTCAGAATGGCCATCTTAAAACATCTTTAAGAATAAATACTAGGACCCTGGTGGTGCAGAGGTTAAGACTCTGTCTGCAAATGCAAGAGTCACAGTTTCAGTCCCTGGTCTGGGAAGATTCCACATCTGTGGGACAACCAAGCCCTTGAACCACAACTAGTGAGCCCTTGTGCCAGAACCACTGAAGCCTGGCACTCGAGAGCCTGCATTCTGCGATCAGAAGCCACCGCAATGAGAAGCCTGCACAGTGAAACTAGAGAGCAGCCTCTGCTCGCTGCAGAGAAAGTCTGCACTCAGCAACTAAGCCCCAGTGCAACCAAAGACAAATGAATAAATAAAATTATTTAAGAAAGAATAAATGCTGGAGAGGGTATGGAGACAAGGGAACCCTCCTACACTGTTGGTGGCAATCCACATATGAACATCCAATAGGGAGAACAGCATGGAGGTTCATTTTTAAAATACCATCGAAATACTTTCGGCCTCAGCAATCCCACGCCTGGGCATAACCCTGGCGAAAATAAAAAAAAATTTAAAAGACACAGGAACCCCAGCAATCTTGGCCCCACAAGGTACAATAGACAAGGCTGGGAAGCAAGCTAACTAAAAATCACAGCTGAATGGATGCATGCTAGGATACACGTACACGATGTAGTGTTTCTCAGCCGTAAAGAAGCAGGAAATAATGTCAAGTCCAGCTTCAGGAAAGAAGCTTGAGATGATCTTTCCAAGTGAAGTAAGGGAGACAGGGACAGACACGTGTCATATGACATCACTTCTAGGTGTAATCGAAAAATGCATACAAATGAACTTCATTACAAAGGAGAAACAGCTTCACAGACTTAGAAAAAGAAGCTGACAGTTACCAAAAAAGAAATGTGGAGGCTGTGCAGGGAGTAAATAGCGGGTTCAACAGTAATACACCTTATAAACACCTCATACACCCTAAGACAGGTGCCGTTGTTAAGTCACTCAGTCCTGTCTGACTCTTTGCAACCCCGTGGACTGTAGCCCACCAGGCTCCTCTGTCTATGAGATTTCCCAGGCAAGCCTATTGGAGTGGCATTTCCTACTCCAGGGGATCCTCCCGACGCAGGGGTTGAACCCATGTCTCCTGCTAGTCTCCTGCGTTGCAGGCAGATTCTTTACCACTGAGCCAGCAGGGAAGCCATGAAACAGATGCTGAAGGGCTCCTAATGGTCACTAGTCCAACAGGGCTTTCAATGACACCCGCCCTCAAGAAATGTCCTGGGATAAATCATCAGAAAAGAATTCTAAACAGGGCCAAGTTTCAAGAAGCCGGTTTCAAGAGGCAAATTGTACTCACAAGGCATAAAATAATAAAAGTACATGGGAAGATATTCCACATCAGTTATTATTAAATCAATACCAATCAAAACTACAATTGGTTATCACCTCACACTGGTCACAATGGCCATCATCAAAAAGATCTACAAAGAATAAATCCCGCAGAGGATGTGCAGAGCCTCCTACAATCTTGGGGGAAATGTAAACGGTGAGGCCACTATGGAAAACAGCACGGAGGTTCCTTGAAACACTAAGCATGCTGCTGCTGCTGCTGCTGCTGCTGCTGCTAGGTCGCTTCAGTCGTGTCCGACTCTGTGCGACCCCATAGACGGCAGCCTACCCGGCTCCCCCGTCCCTGGGATTCTCCAGGCAAGAACACTGGTGTGGGTTGCCATGTCCTTCTCCAATGCATGAAAGTAAAGAGTGAAAGTGAAGTCGCTCAGTTGTGTCTGACTCTTAGTGACCCCACTGGCTGCAGCCTATCAGGCTCCTCCACCCATGGGATTTTCCAGGCAAGAATACCAGAGTGGGTCACCATTGCCTTCTCTGGAAACACTAAGCATAGAGATAACATATGATCCTGCAATTCTGTTCCTCTGCTGCTGCTGCTGCTAAGTTGCTTCAGCCATGTCCGACTGTGTGCAACCCCATGGACTGCAGCCCGCCAGGCTCCTCTGTCCATGGGATTTTCCAGGCAAGAGTACTGCAGTGGGGTGCCATTGCCTTCTCCGGTTCCTCTGCTTAGGTCCAGAGAAAAATCACCTTTCAAAGTGACACACGACCTTGATTTTCAGGGCAGCACTATTTACAATAGTCAAGACACAGAATCCACCGAAATGTCCACTGAAAGAAAAATGAAGATTAGGTGGTGCGTCTATGCACTGGAATACTCAGCCATAGAACAGAGTGATCATACTGGCAGCAGCGTGGATGAACCAAGAAGTTCCTCTATGCGAGGAAAGTCAGAGAGAAACAGACAAATACCCTAAGATATCACATACAGGTGGGATCTATAAATCCATACCAGTGAACTAATGTACAAAACAGAAACAGACTCACAGCCTGAGAAAACCAAATTATGATTACATCATCAAAGGAGAGTTTGAAAGGAGGGATGAATTAAGAGTTTGGGATGAAAATAGACATACTAATACATATCAAGTCGATAATGAAAAAGGGCCTACTGGATAGAACAGGGACCTCTCCTGAACAAACTGTAATAACCTACATGAAAAAAACAGAAGACTAGATATATGTCTATGTATAACTGAATCAAACTGATGTACACCTAAAACTAGACATCAGAAATCAAACTTTACTCCAACATAAAATAACAATTCAATTACAAATTAAATTACTGGGCTCGGTCTAGGGGAAGCCAGACTGTNTGGATAGAACAGGGGCCTCTCCTGAACAAACTGTAGTAACCTACATGAAAAAAACAGAAGACTAGATATATGTCTATGTATAACTGAATCAAACTGCTGTACACCTAAAACTAAACACCAGAAATGAAACTTTACTCCAACATAAAAATAACAATTCAATTACAAATTAAATTACTGGGCTCGGTCTAGGGGAAGCCAGACTGTGGTGACCCCTATGAACTGGATCTGTGATGTGCTGTGATATTAACATGACCCACGAGAAGCTGCCTGACCTCATGTGAATGCAACAAGATGAAGAGAAGAATAAGGACCACAGGTTACTTGGGGCAACACCCTCAGTTCAGAGGATGGGACTCTCAGAGGGCACAATTCACACTGCAGGTAAAGAGCAGACAGGGGGTCTCCAGGTACAGGGTCCTGACCATGTGGGTGGGGTGAGCTCACACAATCCCCAGGACTGAACCAGGGACACATGTCCACAGTCTCCAAGGCGACACCACCTCCCCAGTCCCTGCACCTGGGGCCCCACGACCCTTGGTTAGGACACCAGGTCTCTGCTGGTTGGACCCCTAAGGCAGAAACGAGGGGGTTCCTGTAACCTCCTGGGACGGTAGAAAGAAGGGTAGGGTCGCTCTCCTCTCCCCACATTGCCCCAGAGAAGTCCTCCCCTTTCCCTTTGGTTCTGTGATATTAACTGTTTCTATGGCTGTCATGATCATGTTGATACCTTGGTTCTGGCAGGCTCGGTCCGTTCTTGTCCCGCTGAGGAGCTGAGAAAACACACCAGACGCAGGCCTGGAAGACGAGGGGCAGGTCTGGTCTCTGCTGAGTAGGACGGTCGACCTGAAGGAGGTCACAGCAACAACCTCACCTGATCCCATTGGCTTTTTGCCTGATCCATGTGCCCTGAAGTCAATCTACCAGGTGCTTGCCCCCCTTCTCCCTATGCTCATGCTGGAGNGGATGCAAGGCTTCCAGCAGGAGGCGACCACACTGGAAGACTTTTGGAAAAGCATATTCTTTATCAGAGAAAAATGTGTTGTTGAGATTACAAGCATACTATTATTTGCGAACCTAAACTATTCTTAAAACCTTGGCACCCTGATCTTTGTGGTTCCCGTTGGTTCTATTGTATTCAGATTTTTCCATGTAGAAACAAGCCATCATTTCGAATTAGTCTCTTCTAATTCTGTATTTCTTATCATATGAATGAAAGGTCACACTTGAAAAAAAATCCCTGCAAACAGTTAGTGACTCTTGGAGCCNTCAAATTAGTCTCTTCTAATTCTATATTTCTTATTATATGAATGAGAGGTCACACTTGAAAAAAAATCCCTGCAAACAGTTAGTGACTCTTGGAGCCCATTAACTGCACACACTTTGTCTTCTAAGCTTCATTTTTCTCCCTGAAGGAACCTGAAAAACTAGTCCCCCTGATGTTTTTGCCTCTCTGTTTAAACTGAGCTAAAATGAAAGTGATATTCACAGCAACAGATAAGAGTTTCTGAGGTTTGCTATGTCACACCAGGGTAACAGGGGCTGGAGAAGCTGGAGCCCTTCTATGCTGTTGGTAGGCAGACAGCATCCTTAAACTTTTTGGGTGTTGGTTCAAGTATGTGCCAGAATATTGTACAGACCCAAATTAAAACTGTCATAAAGTTTTCATTGGCAGGGTCACCACCTTTGGGCTTAAGGGTGTTCAGCAGTCCTGTGGAAATTCCCCACAAGAGCAACCTTAAAGATTTTCCTTCTAGTACTTAATATTCACAAAAATTGCTAGGCTCCACATGACACTCGCTCTCATGAAATCTCCAGAGATAAAGAATGAAAATGCAAAGTAGGTCAAACTATCAGAAGAAAATATCATGAGGCAAATACAATCTATAATTTTCTTTTTTAAAGTGCAAGAAAAGGTTCTCAATTAGATGAATAATTAGACACAAGACAATCAAAATGACAATCTATCATCATAGAGAAGTCCAAAAGACCACTCTCAAAAAAATCTAGACAAAAAATGCTACAGTGGGGTGAAGAAAAAAGACTCTTATATAGTGCTGGTGAAATTTTATTGGTAATTGTTGCTGGAGGGGATGTGTCCAGCTGTGCACTTTAACAGTTGAAACGGATGAACCATATGATCTGGCAGTCCAACTTCTGAGAGCGAATGTGGAGAAAATCAGATTTTGGAAAACTCATGCACACAATTATGCACCACAGCAATTCACAAAATAGCCCAGATATGGAAGTAAGCAAATGTACATGGACAGGTGAATGGATAAAGAAAAAGTAATACATTCATACAACGAAATACGACTCTGACTTTAAACAAATAATGTCAACTGCAGGGACACAGATAAATCAAGAGGTAAAGTTAGATGGAGAGAGAAAATTATTACGTGATTTTTTTCATAGGTATTTTCAGGTATATGTATTTTTCAGGTACAAGTGGGAAAGAGTACTCGTGTGTGTGTCCTAAGTTGCTTCAGTACTATGGACCGGAGCCTGCCAGGCTTCTCTGTCCATGGGATTCTCCAGGCAAGAGTACTGGAATCGTGCCATGCCCTTCTCCAGGGGATCTTCCTGACCCAGGGGACTGAGCCTGCGTCTCCTGCATCTCTTCATTGGCAGGTGGGTTCTTTACCTCCAGCACCACCTGGGAAGCCTTATGCAGAGTACATCACTCAAAACGCTGGGCTGGAGGAAGCACAAACTGGAAGCAAGATTGCCAGGAGAAATATCAATAACTCCAGATATGCAGATGACACCACCCTTATGGCAGAAAGTGAAGAGGAACTAAGCCTCTTGATGAAGGTAAAAGAGGAGAGAGGAAAAGCTGGCTTAAAACTCAACATTCAAAAAACTAAGATCATGGCATCTGGTCCCATCAATTCATAGCAAATAGATGGGGAAACGGTGACAGATTTTATTTTCTTGGCCTCCAAAATCATTGCAGATGGTAACTGCTACCATGAAATTATGGAGAAGGCAATGGCATCCCACTCCAGTACTCTTGCTTGAAAAATCCCATGGACGGAGGAGCCTGGTGCGCTGCAGTCCATGGGGTGGCTAAGAGTCAGACACAACTGAGCGACTTCACTTTCACTTTTCNGCAGTCCAACTTCTGAGAGCGAATGTGGAGAAAATCAGATTTTGGAAAACTCATGCACACAATTATGCACCACAGCAATTCACAAAATAGCCCAGATATGGAAGTAAGCAAATGTACATGGACAGGTGAATGGATAAAGAAAAAGTAATACATTCATACAACGAAATACGACTCTGACTTTAAACAAATAATGTCAACTGCAGGGACACAGATAAATCAAGAGGTAAAGTTAGATGGAGAGAGAAAATTATTACGTGATTTTTTTCATAGGTATTTTCAGGTATATGTATTTTTCAGGTACAAGTGGGAAAGAGTACTCGTGTGTGTGTCCTAAGTTGCTTCAGTACTATGGACCGGAGCCTGCCAGGCTTCTCTGTCCATGGGATTCTCCAGGCAAGAGTACTGGAATCGTGCCATGCCCTTCTCCAGGGGATCTTCCTGACCCAGGGAACTGAGCCTGCGTCTCCTGCATCTCTTCATTGGCAGGTGGGTTCTTTACCTCCAGCACCACCTGGGAAGCCTTATGCAGAGTACATCACTCAAAACGCTGGGCTGGAGGAAGCACAAACTGGAAGCAAGATTGCCAGGAGAAATATCAATAACTCCAGATATGCAGATGACACCACCCTTATGGCAGAAAGTGAAGAGGAACTAAGCCTCTTGATGAAGGTAAAAGAGGAGAGAGGAAAAGCTGGCTTAAAACTCAACATTCAAAAAACTAAGATCATGGCATCTGGTCCCATCAATTCATAGCAAATAGATGGGTAAACAGTGACAGATTTTATTTTCTTGGCCTCCAAAATCATTGCAGATGGTAACTGCTACCATGAAATTATGGAGAAGGCAATGGCATCCCACTCCAGTACTCTTGCTTGAAAAATCCCATGGACGGAGGAGCCTGGTGCGCTGCAGTCCATGGGGTGGCTAAGAGTCAGACACAACTGAGCGACTTCACTTTCACTTTTCACTTTCATACATTGGAGAAGGAAATGCCAGCCCACTCCAGTGTTCTTGCCTGGAGAATCCCAGGGACGGGGGAGCCTGGTAGGCTACCGTCTGTGGGGTCACACAGAGTCGGACACGACTGAAGCGACTTAGCAGCAGCAACCATGAAATTAAAAGACAAACCCAGACAGCATATTAAAAAATAGAGACATTACTTTGCTGACAAAGGTCCATCTAGTCAAAGCTATGGTTTCTCCAGTACTCATGTATGGATGTGAGAGCTGGACCATAAAGAAGACTGAGTGCTGAAGAATTGATGCTTTTGAACCGTGGCATTGAAGAAGACTCTTGAGAGTCCCTTGGACTGAAAGGAGATCAAACTAATCAATCCTAAAGGAAATCAGTCCTGAATACTCATTGGAAGGACTAATGCTGAAAATGAAGCTTCAATACTTTGGTCACCTGATGCGAAGAGCTGACTCATTAGAAAAGACCTTGATGCTGGGCAAGATTGAAGGCAGGAGGAGAAGGGGATGACAGAGGACAAGATGGTTGGATGGCATTACCGACTCAATGGACATGCGTTTGAGCAAGCTCTGGGAGATAGTGAAGGACAGGGGAGCCTGGCGTGCCGCAGTCTATGGGGTCGCAGAGAATTGGACAGGACTGTTGATCATTTGCTGAACAACAGGTCAGGACTGAACAACACGCTTGAAGAGGCAGTAGAAAGGATCACTTCTCTGTGAAGTTCCCCTTCACTGCTACAAACCACTGTATAATAATTGGCAACCCTCATGCATATAATAATTTGTGTTTCACCATATCCCATACTGAACTGTGTTATTAAATACTCACTTGGGACCCAAGAACTCATCTCCCCAGTTATCTGCAAGGTTTTTGAGGACCCTTCACCACTTCTGTTCCTCCACACCACCTATCACAGGGACTGAACAAAGATAATCAAACGATTTGATTGCTCGGGGTAGAGCTACTGACGAATAACCCAAACCACAAAAATGATTTTGTTATATAGTATTATGAAATTTCAGGTATACATCTATCTCTGTATTAATGTTTTAGGCCTTGTATTCTGCAATTCCTGAGCTAAAGTTTGGTTAGCTGAGCACTGGGAATGAGAGAGGGGCGTTTTGGAATGTGAGGTGAATGTTAAAGTGTATCAGGCCATCGAAAAATTGCCCATTTGAGCTTAAAACAAACTGGATTACTGAGTTTGCCTAAACGGTAGAAGGTCTTCTTTGCAGAGTTCATTTAAACACTGCAGCTCGCACTGAGTCTCAGAGGGGCATTACCTGCAAGACTGCTCGCAGGTCCGCACCGCTAGGAATGAGGCACCTGTTTGGCGAGCTAGTGCTCTGCAAGGTCTCAGGGCCCATACCTGTTCGCGCTGTGCAGTCACAGCGCCTCCTCACCACCAGGTGGCGCCATGCAGCGCAGAGCAGAGCCGGGGAGCGGATCGCACGGCGCTCTCTCCGCACGCCCCACTCCGACTGACGTCGACCCGGAAGTAATCGCCAGCGCCCGGCCGGCCGGCAGCTTTAACAGCAGAAGGGCTGCGGAGGTTAGGTGCCCGGCTTCCCCAGCAAGGCGAGGGCCCCTCCGAGGCGGCGAAGGAGACGCCACAGCGTTCACTGGCGCCGGGGCTCAGCCAGGCGGTGCGCGAGCCGGTTGCGGGCACCTCGATGGTGGACTCACTAAATATTCGGTGGGCCCACGGCCCTGCCCGGTCTCCGAAGCCGCAGGTCGCCGACCCCTCACCATGAAGGACGCAGGGTCTTCCTCGAGTGCAGCGTCCCGGCCGGACGGGGCTGCGGCGATGCCGAGCCTCCGAGCTGCCCCTGTCGCCCGGCCTTGCCTGTAGGACGTCAGGGCCCGCGACCCGGCCCAGGCCTGACCGGCACCCGGCTCTTGTGTCCGCGCCACATTCGGCGCCCCCATCCCTGGCTTTGACGTGAGGGAGGGAGGCTCTGGTCCGGGGAGCCCCCGCCCGCCCGCCATGAAGACAGAGACGGAGATCCTGGCGCCGGAGCGCCCGGCTGGGCCCGGCGTCAGTCACCTGCTGAGTAGCCGGAAGCTGGTGGCCCTGGGGGCCGTGCTCGGCTGGCTCCTGGTCATCCACCTCCTGGTCAACGTGTGGCTTCTCTGCCTTCTGTCTGCGTTGCTGCTGGTGCTTGGAGGATGGCTGGGCTCTGACGCCATCGTGGGGGCTTCAGGGCGACTGCACCTGGAGCGCTTCATCCCAATGGCCGTCTGCCCCCCAAACCCCGAGGCCGAGAGGCAGCTGGAGCAGGAGATCGACCGCACCATCCGGATGATCATGCGGGACTTCGTGTCGTCCTGGTACCGCACGGTGAGCAAAGAGCCAGCCTTCGAGGAGGAGATGGAGGCAGCCATGCGAGGGCTGGTCCAGGAGCTCCGGAGGAGGATGGAGAGGGTGGACAGCCATGCTCTTGCCCAGAGGGTTCTGACTCTCTGCGGTTGTCACCTGCAGAGCTATATTCAGGCGAAGGAGGCCGCAGGGAATGAGGGTGGCCCAGGGGATCCCTCCCAACTCTGGGAGGCTTACTGCCGGGCCAGCGCTCCACACCCCGCAGTGCAGAGCCCCAGCGCTGAGGTCACCTACACACGTGGCATCGTGAATGTGTTGCTTCAAGGACTAGTGCCCAAGCCGCACTTGGAGACCCGGACCGGCAGGCACATAGTGGTGGAACTCATTACTTGCAATGTCATCTTACCGCTGATCAGCAAGCTCTCGGATCCGGACTGGATCCACCTTGTACTCGTGGGCATCTTCTCCAAGGCCAGAACTAACCCAGCAGGAGTGGCTAATCCACTCTGCCCAGCCAGTGCCCTGGAACAGCCCTCAGTGCCCACATCTCTGCCGCTGATTGTTGAGGTCCAGGGTCTCGCAGAAGCCCCTTCACCAACAGCAGCCCCAGTGCTCCTAAGCAGTAGTGAACCAGACGGGCCTTCACACCCCTCCCCAGACGTTGAAGAAGGCCATGAAGCACTGGAGGGAGATCTGGGGGGAGTGCTTGAGGAGAGAAAAGTCGAAAATAGCACTTCTCATTTCCTGCAGCCTCTGTTCTTGTCTGAAGATGCAGAGCTGGAGTCTCCGTTGTCTGAACTGGGCAAAGAAACCATCATGCTCATGACCCCAGGCCCCTTCCTCTCAGCCACGATTCAGGATGCCCTGCGTGCCCTCCGGGGCTCCCAGCCTCTGGAGCCTAAGGATGGCAAGGGACCCGAAGGAATAGAAGGAGCAGAAGCTGAGGAGGGTCCAGGAACAGAAACGGAACCAGGCCTGCTTGCCTCCATGCTGAATTCCTGCCCAGAGATCCAGATTGACACAGCGGACAAGGAGGGAGAGCAGGGGAATGACGCCTCTCTCACAACTTTGCTGCCCAGTCCAGAGAGGATATACCCCCCACGACCTTCGTGTTTAGAGAAGGATCTCACCAATGGAGGGAGCTCCCTGGACCCCAGTCTGCCACAGGTCCTGCTCTCCTCCTGTCCACCTGGAGCCCTCAGCTCAGCCGCCTTCAACTTCGAGTCCCTGGGCAGTCCAGACGGCCCCGTGGTCATCCAGAACCTCCGCATCACAGGCACCATCACTGCCCGAGAGCACAGTGGCACCGGTTTCCACCCCTACACGCTCTACACGGTGAAGGTACTTAGTGCGCGACCACCACTCTCGTCTGGGAATGGATTTGGAAAGCAGTCAGTGAAGCCAGTGTTTGGAAGGCGGAAGTCTGCTCTTAGTTTGCTC
Source organism: Raphicerus campestris (assembly GCA_006410735.1). Classification (NCBI taxonomy): domain Eukaryota; kingdom Metazoa; phylum Chordata; class Mammalia; order Artiodactyla; family Bovidae; genus Raphicerus; species Raphicerus campestris. The sequence goes on along the minus strand of SJYW01054570.1, from coordinate 311,265 downwards.
TGGTTAATTCAACCAGTATTGATGTGGAGGGTCTGAAGCTCATGAGTGAAGCAGAGTAGGCTTCCATGACACTCTCACAGACCATCCTGGAATCTCAGGGCTGTCACTGTGCTGGGAATCATATTTTTCTGGTGGATACAGCCCAGAAATCCTTTCCAGACCTCTTCCTTGCTAATTTCTTTTTTAAGTACTAATATCCTTTATACTTTGTTTTAGAAAGAACGGTTGTTTACCTGTATATAACTCAAAAGGTGGCGAGTCCCTCTTCCTGGAGATGTTTAAGTGTGGTGGTAGGAACTGCTTGGCAGAAGTGATAGGAAGGGGGTTCCTGTATTACGTGACTGGTTTGATTCAAGCAGCAGCTCCCTAAAGCTGATTTTGATAGAGTGAAAGTCACTCAGTTGTGTCTGACTCTTTGTGACCCCATGCACTATACAGTCCATGGAATTCTCCAGGCCAGCATACTGGAGTGGGTAGACTTTCCCTTCTCCAGGGATCTTCCCAACCCAGGGATCGAACCCAGGTCTCCCATATTGCAGGCGGATTCTTTGCCAGCTGAGCTATCAGGTTTTGATATAGGCTACCTCCAAGTTTCCCAAAAGTTGTATTCTTAAAAAATAAGGAATCCTGGGAGAATTCTTGGGAAATTCTCATTCAGAATCCATTAGCACTGTCAGAATCCATTCTGACAGCAGGTTCTGCAGCCCAAGAGATTCTGAGGCCTAGCCAAGTTTGGAGACGTATCATATAGTGTCCCACATGGAGCAGAATAGCTACAGAGAGCATCGTAGCTCCCAGGGGCCCCGGATGTGAGAGCCCTCACCTGAATCCCACATGCATGTCTTATCTAGGCCTTTCCTTCTCGGTACTGGCCTGAGGGACTGCTTTGCTCATTCCAACTCACAATGAACATCTCTGTCTGCCTCTAGACAAGCTTTCGACACCAGCCTCAGTCTCACCACTCTTCCATTGCTTGCCCACAGAATACCTTAACCAAACAGGAACACTAACCTGATGAGAACACGTACGTGTATTGTTCTCCCACAGCATTCGTTGTATCCTACACAGTCTCCCCCTGTAGATATGAAGTTGCAGCTTTCATGCCGTTTGGGGCGTTCTCTCTGGGGGGACATTCAGCCCTGCTGTCTTTCCCCACGTGCCAGCCCTCCTCACATATGAAGACAGCTGACTGTGACTCCATAAAACATCTCCAGTCTTCACATCTTCTCATTATACGGACAGACGATCTGTCCTTGGGAAGAAAGATTCAGTGTTGCTCCAAGAATTAATCAGCCCCAAGCAGAACAAAAACACATTCTCCTTTAGTGTAGTCCAGGCAAACAAATGATTTTTGTTCCTCAGCTGTTTTCGATTATTTGTTCTTCCCTCAAGTAATATAGATAATCACTGGTTTGAGGATGATGACAAGATGGTTATCTCCCCATAACATCCAGCCTCATAATTTAGGGGTAAGACATTATCAGTGTCGTACCTTCTGTTTTATCCTCTGTCTTTGGGATTTGAAAGTGGTTATAAGTAAACAGTGTTTGCAGGGAGAACTTTGAGATGGAAGGAGTGAAAGGCAGTGCAACTTCGTTTCCCACCGCCTGGGCCACCTCTTTTGGGAAGGGCATCACATTGCGTACTGCAGCCCCCCTGGGATTTGAGCTGTTCCTTAGAGCGGCAGTGAGGCCTGAGAGGCTAGGGACAGAACTGGAGCAGCGTGCTCCCTTGACCCTGCCCTGCGTTTACTGTGTGCCAGTGAGCTGGTGCAGCCAACAGACGTTCTCTCGACAGTATGAGACGGCCCTCGACGGCGAGAGCAGCGGCGGCCTGCAGCAGGTGGCCTACCACACCGTGAACCGCCGCTACCGCGAGTTCCTGAACCTGCAGACCCGTCTGGAGGAGAAATCGGATCTGCGAAAGTTCATCAAAAGTCAGGAGTTCCCCAGCCCCGGAATGCCTGCTTGCCTTTCACATCCAGCCACCCTGATCTGAAAGGCTGGAGGCCTGTTGTCTGGGAATAGGGTGGAAAGGGAGAACGCAGCCTTGGGGTCCCATGCACCCTCCGTTTGCCTTTCGGTGTGTGGGGTTTTAGTGCTGGTCGCACTCATGACGTGCTTTCCGGGGTACTGCTTTGCCTCTGAATGCTTTGTTCTGGAGCCCCATCTAGTTTAAGCTTAAGAAAGAAACTTTCGTATTTCCACCTGTGCCTGTGAGGAGTTAAACAGGTTCATAGACTGGTTGCTGTTAAATATTAAACTGTTATCCAGAAATCCTTGCTGCCTTTCCTTTAACAAAAGGCTTCTTGGTGTGCCGTTTGGTTCTCATAAGGCACAGGAACAATAAGAAGACATAAAATTTAATTCAAACCACAAAAGCTAGTGAGCAGCTACTCTGTTTTTTAAGAAAATGCCAAGTGAAAGTGAAAGTCACTCAGTCATGTCTGACCCTGACTACACAGTCCATGGAATGCTCCAGGCCAGAATATAGAGTGGGTAGCCATTCCCTTCTCCAGGGGATCTTCCCAACCCAAGGATCAAACCCAGGTCTCCCGCATTACAGGCTGATTATTTACCAGCTGAGCAACCAGGGAAGCTCATGATCACTCAAACATTTTTAATAAGTTGTGACATAAATCATGGATTTCAGTTATAGGTTTTCTTTCTTAATTACAATAGTTAATACTGAAAATATATCCCCAGTTCTCTACTAAGCTCATTTAGTTCTCATAACAGTCTACAAGATGGATACTATCATCCTCATTCTACAGAAAAAAGCAAAGATTAAGCAGGTTGCCTAAGGCCATTATTACAGCAGAGATTGGAGCCAAAATTTAAACTTGGGCAGTTAGACTTCAGGGCTGTTATGCATCACTACTCTAGTGACCTCTTATACCTTAATATTACCATGAATAATGAAAGTAGGCTGTCTGTATTATGTTCTTGGGTTATATATCTAACTCCTGAAATAAAAATCCCATGGAGGGGAGGCCCCAGAGGAGGGACTCTGAAGGGATGAGGCCCAGGTTTGGTACCCAACTCCCACCCCAACCTCAGCTCACTTACCGGCTCAGTACACAGGTGAGGAGAAAAATCCCCAGGAAATACATTTGGCATTTCTGTGTCTTATATATGTGATGGGTAATAAATGGAATAGTTCTTAGTAAATGTTAATCAGTTAACTTCTTTTTTAAAAGATGTGAAGGGCCCTAAAAAGCTCTTTCCAGATCTTCCGTTTGGAAACATGGACAGTGACAAGGTGGAAGCCCGCAAGAGCCTCTTGGAATCGTTTCTAAAGGTCAGCATCCTCTGCTGTCACTGTAGCCACCAGACACACAAGCCAAGGTGGGGAGACCTGGGGATTGGAGTTTCTCTCTGAAGTCCTTCTTGTGTCTTTTCAGCAACTCTGTGCCATTCCTGAGATCGCAAACAGCGAGGAGATGCAGGAGTTCCTTGCTCTCAACACAGATGCTCGTATTGCCTTTGTTAAGAAGCCGTTTGTGGTCTCCAGAATAGACAAGGTATGAGCGGGACTGCGTGCTCAGCAGCGGGGAGGCATGTTTGAAAGGCAAGGGAGCTGGGGGAAGGGAGAGCAGCACAGAGGAATAAGTGGAACATGGACTGGGGTTTTCAAGACCTGTTACCAGTACTGGTGAGGCCATCATTGTTGAATGACCGTGAGCAACCATGAGGATCAGTACTCCTGACGCTGTAAGCGTGCACAGGTCTCCTGGTGGTATCATGACGCTGAGATTCCAGGGGAAGGGTACAAGGGTCAGTCCACATCTCTACAGACCGGCAGGGGCAGGAAGGCCTCTTCTGGCAATGAAGGTCATTCCTAGCATTGGTCACTCAGGATGGAGCCCTTAGGCAGGACACCAAGCTGGATTTAGATTTGTGTAGTGATTCTCTGCTGGAGAACAAGGTTCCAGATGGTATCTCAGAACCTTTGGAGACGGTAGCAGAGCCTTTGAGGACCACGCTGGAGCCTATGAGCAGTGGTTGCTCACTGATTCTCGCAGCTCCAGGACAGAAGTCTGAGGTTTGTGCTGATCAAAAATGCATGTGTTGTAAGAGGTTAGAAAGCACTGACTCTTTGGCACAAGAGGGGGGCTCCCTCTTCCAATCTAGACTTTAGGGGATAAAATGATAAAGTGGGACTTCGAGTGAGGGTGTTCGGAGACATTGACTGCTATGAGGAGAAGACTGCGACCTAGGAAGGGATAAATGAGGTGAAACCTCGCCTTGCAGGTTTGCTCACCCATGCTGATGTGTTCCTTCACTGATTTTTTTTTTTTTTTTAACCTTCACTGATTTTTTTCAACACCCTGGGTGCCCACTCAAAACCACGCACTGTACTCATTGCTCATGACACAAGAGTGAGCAGGTAGGGACTCTCCCGCAGACTACCATTCTGTGAGCCTGGAGAGCGAACTGTATTTTCTCAGCTACGTTCTCCACATCCGTGCAGTTCGCTGTGTTCTTTTCCTGAGCTGCCGTCCCTGGTCTCTACTGTGGTCCTCCTTGACCTTGTCAGTCTTGCCTTGGCTGTGCCGGCTGTGCTCCCCAAGGAGGACTAACACAGGATAAGACAAAGCAAGCAGCGGTGTTGATTAACAGCGAGAGTTACTAAAGGAGAAGTCAATGTTTCCTTCCATCTCGTTGATATTTTAGGGTTTCATTTGTTCTTTCTCTTTAGCAAAAATCTGTATGTCGTTTTCTCATTCTGAGAAATAGAGATAGCTCTTACTCTTCAGCAAAGATTGTTTTATTTCATCTGTATAAATAGAGAAGTTTGTATGAATTCCAGATCCTTAACTTTAACCTGAGTGGTTTTTGCCATTCTTTGTGTAAAGAAGAGAAATTGTTTGAACTAACTGGAAACCCGGTTTTTTTTGTTGTTGTTTTCCTATGAATTGCTCTGCACATTTTTATATCATAAAAGTGTTTAGACTCTTCCTTATTTTGATAATCTTTTTCACTCTTCCTTTTCTTTATATATTCTTACCTGTATCACTTCCCCTTTGTCACATCTTGGTGCAAGTATTATCAATTTGAAAACTAAAAATTATTCTTCTGTATGAAAAGAAATTGAAAGTGAAAAGTATTTCACCAGCCTGCAGAACGCCCAGATTTTTTATTTGTCATGTTGTTCTGGCTTCTTTTCCCATGGAATCCATCATCTGTCTTAAATCTCTGAGGAAGAAGATTTTCATGGCTGTGGAGGAAAGGGGAGAGAGTTGCCACTGAGTCATTATCTGGTATCTGACCGTGAGCGTGGATGGGGCTCTGCTCGACAGGTCAGCTGGCTGCCCGTCCAGGGTGCAGAAAGCACCCTGAGACAGCTGCTGCTGCTCGGTGGTGCCTGTCTAACCCCACGTCTGTGACCCCTGCAGATGGTGGTGAGTGCTATCGTGGACACGCTGAAGACGGCGTTCCCTCGCTCTGAGCCCCAGAGCCCTACAGAGGAGCTGAGTGAGGCCGAGACAGAAAATAAGCCCCAGACAGAAGGCAAGAAGGCTTCCAAGTGAGACACCCTTCCCAATTCTCAGGGGATCCCCAGTGTTCGGTCAAAGCCCATCCCTGGTCTTAGGTCCTAGAATAGAGGGGAGGGGCCATCTGTGCCTGTTTTTGTGCAAAGTCAGACTGTGGACCAAGCCCAAGGTCCTGCAGGGGTAGCCTGGCTTCATCTTGGTCTTGCCCTGGGAAGCCGGGGCCCAAACTGACCAGGGAATTTTGACTAGAAGGAAAACTCTAGAATATGGATGTTCTTTTTTTTTTTTTTTTTCCCCTTGGGAAATTGAAACTTTTAAGAATTAAGGCTTATCACTTACCTCTGTTTGTCATGGTTTTCTGGCTCAGGAGTCGAGTACGCTAGCAGTAAAGAGGAACGGGCTAGAAGGGACCCCTTCCGGGGATCACTGGTTGTTGCTGCTGCAGCCTGCACCGGCAGCTCTCACAGCCAGCAGCTGGGGAGGAAGGGTACCACACTCCCCTTCCCGGACACTGGCCCGGTGTGCCTGGGCCGTTACAGAGAGACAGAGCGGGTGGGAGGGTGTTTATGTGTGCGTCTCACTGTCTTTCTCTGTGTTCATGTCTTACGGGCTGGCAATAGCCCTCACAGTTCTTAGCCTTTTTTCCCCCCTTACTGGGCCCATATTTTGAAGGGTAACCATGTAGCCTGTGCTTTAAGAACGCTATTTCTTGAAACATTGAGGTTAGCCCTCATGATTCCCTCTCTGGTTTTATCTGGAACTCAAGGGGAATAGTGGATGTGCAAAAAGGTGTGAGGAGCAAGGGCAGCCTTGGTCTGTGGTGCTTGTCTATTTAACGTTCAACAGATTTTTAACGAGTGCACAGTATGTGCTAGCTACTCTCCTAGCCTGTGGGACACAACTGTGATGGACAAGTCCTTATTTTACATTGGCAAAAGCCCTTTCACAGGTGCATTGTAAGCATAGCTCAGGGCAAGAGTTGCAGTGTGTGTAAGAATATTTATTGTTTGGGGGATTTCAGAATGAGGCATCTCTTGGCAACTCTGACCACCGTAAGCTTCCAAGAATAAGTGTGGACATGAGGTTTTGAGGTATTAACACTTGTCAGCCCTCTGTATGGGGATCAAGACCATGAATTACACATTGTTTCTGCTCTTTGTTTCTGTACCAGATCCAGATTGAGGTTCTCATCCAGTAAAATTGCTCCAGCACTGAATATAACTGACGCCCACGAGAAGGTTCTCTACTGTCTCCAGGACAGCGGTGTGGTGAGAATCCCTAGAGAATTCTTGGGATCATCAGTTAGGAGGTCAGTCCTGGCGTTATTGGCGGCTGGGATGTTCTTCAGAATCAGAAAGGTCTTTGGTGCCTTCCTAAAGGACTCAACCAATATCCAGGTCTCTGGTTTTTATCCTAGGAGTATTTTCTCAGACTGGTTTGGAATTCCTATGAGTTCTGGGCTGGCTGGTTGGCTTCTCAAGGGTGGTAGGCTTCTCAAGGGTAGTAGGCTTGGGATAATAGGTGATAGAATGATAAAGCCAGCTCCTGGAAGGAAACACGATTTTTGTAGCAGACGAGACTACAGAGGCATTGTTGTCCTTGCAGTTTGTCTACTCGAGACATGTGCAGGGAAGCGACAGGAGCTGCAGGTGCCCCACTCTCTGCACCCTGCCTGTGACACAGCCCCTGCTCTCTCCTCAGGAGTCAGAGACCCTCTCCGTGTCTGGGATGGAATCCTTTATTGAAAAACAGGCAAAGTTACTAGAAGTGCAGCCCTCAGACGCTCCCGGAAGAGATTCCGAACAGACCGCTGAGGGCTGTGTGGACGGTCGCATGTCAGATGCTGCTGCTCCAGCCCAAGGCCTCAGCAGCAGTGATCCAGGTGAGTGACAGTGGGGAGCCCAGTGTGTCCGCTGGCTTGTGACCGTTGGGTGGCTCTGTCAGGTGCCAGGGTACAGAAGGGCACAGTCCCAGGGGCGAGTGGATGAGAAGAACTTGGGGCATAAGCAGGGCGTCCAGTCCAGCAAGATAAGGTCCAGGCTTCTATTAATAGTAGTGCGATCCTCTCCGTTGTTCCTAATGTACACTGGCATTCTCTGTGGATTGCTTCCTTCCTTTAGAAGCTGTCCTCTCTTGGTGTCTGAGGTGCCACTTTCTGGTCTTCCTGTCTCTCTTGTGGTCCCTCCTCTGTCCCTTCTGTTGGCTCCTCAGCCGTCCAGAGCTTCATTCTGTCCCTACTCTGTGCACTTGTCCTGTGAGCTCCTCTGCTGACCGGTGTCAACCCTAACGTGTGCTGGTGATACCTCAGTGCTGGAGGTGTGTTTCCACTTGCCTACCGAAGTCTCCAACTCGGTTGTGTCCGACTCTTGGCAACACCGTAGACTGTAGCCTGCCAGGCTCCTCTGTCCATGGGATTTCCCAGGCAGGAATCCTGGAGTGGGCTTGCCGTTTCCTACTCCAGGGGAATCTTCCTGACCCAGGGATAGAACCCCCATCTCGTGTGTCTCCTGCATTGGCAGTTGGATTCTTTATCACTAGTGCCTCTTGGGAAGCCCAGATGTACTGCAGGTGAAGCTGAACTACAGCAGCCACAAAATGGAATTTCTCTTTTCCTCTGGATCTGTTCCTTCTGTTGTGTTTACTGCCGTGGCCAACAGTGCCGCCTGGTTACCCAGGTAGAGCAGAGGCAGACGAGGTGAGGCCACCGCTCTCTTCAGGAGCATTTGAGGCAGGGCAGTCGGGCTTCCCGGAGGTGCGGTGTTCTCTGCAGAGGGAGAATTAGGAGGCCTGGATACTGGTAGATTTGCTGTGCTAGAACTTATAGGAACAAAGTCTTTCAAATCCCACAAGACAAAGGCTTCTCTTGTAAATAAAAGATCACAAAATCCTGGGCCCAGAAGAGGAAAAAAGGCTGACTTCACCGTTGTTTCTCAGGCACCCACAGTCAGTCCACACTGTGGACCTCAGCTCAACTCTGGAAAATGGAGTTTACAACCCCAGCTCTTCACACACGTCTCACTGGTTAAGTAAACGTGTTATGAGAGCAAAAGCATCAAGAGAACTATGAGAAATTATAGATAAAATGGGATGGGTAAGATAATATAATTCTAGCCAAAATCAGGTCTTTAAATGTTGTGCATTATCTCTCTAAAGGGATCATTTATTCCTGTGCTGTTCTTTGAGCCCTGAGAGACTCCACATGCTCGCATGATAGATAATTTACACTTTCACCAAGAGGACCCAGGCCCTTGATGCTTTCGCTCACTGTCACTGCTATGCTACTTGTCGCCACGTGGTGGCAGCTCTGCGTGTGTGCACGCTCAGTCTCCTCGGTGGTGTCTGACTCTGCAGCCGCGTGGACTGCAGCCCGCCAGGCTCCTCTGGCCATGGGATCCTCCAAGCAAGAATACTAGAGTGAGTCGCTCTAGCATGGACTGCAGCTCTAGGTAAATGCTAAACCTGTGAAGAAAAGAGAATTGAAGAGGGAGATTGAGGAATGCTGTTTTTCCAAGAAACCGAATATCACATTTTGAGCAAATAACCAGAAAGCAGACACATCAGCTCCTCTGCCCCCTTTCAGTACAATAAAAAAAGAATATATACTGGATGGGATTAAGAAGAAAGTAAGCTTCAGTTCCAGTACATTTATCCGAGTTTGACATCGTTCACATTCTATAAGAACCCTTAAGTGAGCTGTGCTTGGGCACGCTTGCACAGAGAAAACCCACTGGTCCTAGACTAATATACTTACTGTTGATGATTAATTATAACTTTAATCACAGCTGTAGTACCAGATAGAAGAGGATTTTTTCAGGAACATTCTGTAGTTCTGGGGCAGTCTCCTGGAAGGCAAGTCAGAGGTGATGGGGGACCCCATGAACAGTTAGAGAACAGACGCTTCCATCCGTAAAATACATCTGTTTAAAAAAAGTTCTGCTTACATGGATATGAGCGTGATTGTGGCCCTTGCTGTCTTTGAAACAGGAAAGAAGTGAGTAATCATCATGGCCTTTTACCAAAAGTGCAGTGTTCTTCCCAGAACCACATGTTATCTCAAAATCAAAGTGAGGTCTCCTGGATCCTAGCCCTCAGCTCTGTGTAATGGAGTTGCTTTCAGAGCCACTTGCTTACGGAAAAAACAAGTCCCATGTCTGCGGCCCCACACATTTCCCTGCTGCCCTGCGGAGGCGAGTGATGGAAGGGGACCCGGCCTTGCCAGTTCCTTAGTCACCCACCAGTTGTGAGCACTTACTTGGAACAAAATGTGTTCAGCTGCCTGGGGGAAATAAAGAAGAACCAGAAGGAAAGTAGGCAAAATAGTTACATATAAAATCAAAGGTTTTATAGATACAACATTACTCTGACTTTGGAACATAAATTGTAAAGAAAGATAGAACCTGCCGCTGAACTCTGCAGAGATGCAGTGAACATCTCCTGACTTGCATACAGATAGGTTATACAAATGTGAGATGACTGACATAAAGGTGGAGCAGAGCCGGGGCCCTGAAATGTGTCCTCGAGTGCGGGTCTCTTCCGAGTTACTCCAGATGCCCTTTCATCCCCAGGAACAGAGACCGAGTTGGCTGACACAGCCCTGGACCTGCTTGTCTTGCTGCTCATGGAACAGTGGCGATGGCTATGTACAGAGAGTGTGCAGAAAGTTCTTCATCTTGTCTTCGGGACCCTAATCCAGAGGTAGGTCTGCTGGATGCCCTTTCGGGTTAGAGTCTCAGGTTAGACTGAGGTTGCAGGTGGTTCTTGGTTTCTGCCCTAGAGAGGGAAANCGAGTTGGCTGACACAGCCCTGGACCTGCTTGTCTTGCTGCTCATGGAACAGTGGCGATGGCTGTGTACAGAGAGTGTGCAGAAAGTTCTTCATCTTGTCTTCGGGACCCTAATCCAGAGGTAGGTCTGCTGGGTGCCCTTTCAGGTTAGAGTCTCAGGTTAGACGGAGGTTGCAGGTGGTTCTTGGTTTCTGCCCTAGAGAGGGAAAGTGTAGAGTCCGGGAGACCTGCAGCCAAAAGAGAAGAGAGAACCTGTGTCCAGGGCTGCGGGGTGACGAGCTGCGGAGCATCACGTGGTTGTCTGAGGTGTGGACAGGCCTGCTCCTGCAGGACCCCCGGCATCATCCCCTGAATTCAGGCGCTGCCTCGGCTGAGCTCCTCCTCCGCTAGGGTCCGTTCTCCCCCAGTTGACCCCCAGGCCCTGCACCTCTCACCTTGTTACAGTGGACGTGTCTCTTCACCAACAGTATACACTCACTGTGACTACCAGTAATGAGGAAGAAAAGAGAAAACCATCGCATGCTCTCCTAGTAAA
>SJYW01054570.1:289790-300198 GCA_006410735.1 Raphicerus campestris | reverse complement strand
ACAAATGTGAGATGACTGACATAAAGGTGGAGCAGAGCCGGGGCCCTGAAATGTGTCCTCGAGTGCGGGTCTCTTCCGAGTTACTCCAGATGCCCTTTCATCCCCAGGAACAGAGACCAAGTTGGCTGACACAGCCCTGGACCTGCTTGTCTTGCTGCTCATGGAACAGTGGCGATGGCTGTGTACAGAGAGTGTGCAGAAAGTTCTTCATCTTGTCTTCGGGACCCTAATCCAGAGGTAGGTCTGCTGGGTGCCCTTTCAGGTTAGAGTCTCAGGTTAGACGGAGGTTGCAGGTGGTTCTTGGTTTCTGCCCTAGAGAGGGAAAGTGTAGAGTCCAGGAGACCTGCAGCCAAAAGAGAAGAGAGAACCTGTGTCCAGGGCTGCGGGGTGACGAGCTGCGGAGCATCACGTGGTTGTCTGAGGTGTGGACAGGCCTGCTCCTGCAGGACCCCCGGCATCATCCCCTGAATTCAGGCGCTGCCTCGGCTGAGCTCCTCCTCCGCTAGGGTCCGTTCTCCCCCAGTTGACCCCCAGGCCCTGCACCTCTCACCTTGTTACAGTGGACGTGTCTCTTCACCAACAGTATACACTCACTGTGACTACCAGTAATGAGGAAGAAAAGAGAAAACCATCACATGCTCTCCTAGTAAACATTGGTTTCTCCAGAAGAGGTGGACATGGTCACAGCTGAAGAAGCACTGACGCATGGTGGTGGGGAATAGGATACTGAGATTTAAAACTTGGGTTGTATAATTCCAGCACAGTTGAATTTCCTGAAAAACTGGTATGCAGATGGATTTTCTAGTGCTGGCTTTCTAACCGTGAAACTGATGCAAGCTTTGCTCACCTGAAGGAGTCCAGGAACCCTGTCTCTGAACCAGACAGACACACAGCGCCTGAGCTGTGGCTGCCCATGCTTTGGCCTCTCCCGTGTGAGACATCCTGGCAGACCCCAAAGTCAGGAACCGAATCCTGAACCCTTCTGTTAGCGTGTGACTCATGCTAATAGGTCACTCTGAAACTAACAGTTTTATTTAAAAAAGGATTATGTATCTATTCTACAGTAAGTAGGAAATCCATTAACGTTAACTTTCCTTCTGGGCAACTGTCTTGGTCGTTTTCCTTTATTCATTGAGAAAATATTAAGGTCTGGTCAGTAGTGAACAAAACAGACACGATCCCTTCTTTCACGTGTTCTATGATTTAATGAGGGTGAGAACTGAGGGCCTTGTCCATGGTCACCAAGTGAGTACTTGGCGGAGGCGCCAGCCTCCCAGGTGTTCCACAGCCCGCATTCTTATCCCCCGCAGCATGCTACTGCTCTGCTGTGTGTCGTCTCTCTGAGCTTTGGAATCATCGTGGTGTCTGTCTGCAGGTGTCTGGGTACATAGAAAGTGTTCCAGTAAATGTTAGGTCTTTGTACTTTGATTCAGAAAAAAGGAAGGATAAGAAGTGGATTCTGTGTCTGATTCCTCCAGCTTGTGGNTGCAGGTGTCTGGGTACATAGAAAGTGTTCCAGTAAATGTTAGGTCTTTGTACTTTGATTCAGAAAAAAGGAAGGATAAGAAGTGGATTCTATGTCTGATTCCTCCAGCTTGTGGCCCCTGGTTCCCTCCCCGTTCAGGGTGCCCCACCCAGGTCAGTCTCCAGCTGCAGCTTCCGCTACTCCTATTACTCTGTTCTGTGAACCACACAGAACCTATTCTTCTCAGCAGTACGACCTTGTGAGGCCTTCCTGGGTGGCTTTGTGCCTGTGACCAGAGCGTCCTTGTGTCTGACAGCAGGAGGCAGCCCCCAGGCCCCCTGCAGCACAGGTTCTGTCCTAGGGCAGCAGTGTTCTCCAGGCACTCCTGCTTCCCCGCGTGCAGAGCTCCTGGAGTCAGGGCTGCCCTTCCTCACGAGAAGAACCTGGAGTCAGGCTCAGTTCCTCCCCCTCCACCCTCGTGCCCTGACAGTTGAACAGGAACCACACCTCGCGTTAGCTGGGTGGATGGCTGTCTGGTGAATGTAGCTTATGCCCTAAACAACATCAGCGAGAGAGCTTATGGCTGAATCCCGCTTGACCTGCTTCCACTTAAAAAAAAAATGGATGACACCTTTTTTTTGTTGTTAAAGGGAAAATTTTTTGAATATTTTAGTGAATTTGAATGAAGGCAAAGTGAGGATTGCAGAAGAACAGAGTTTTGTGTCTAGGTACTTCTGGACAGTTCTCCATGACTGTGGTCTGTTAACCTTCATTCATCCTAGATGTTTTCAGGTGATGGCATTTTGTACTTGTTGACTTGCCTCATATCTCTTCCTGCAGAACTTTATTCTTAAGAACATTTAGTTTTATATGAGCTGCAGCAGAAATAGGAACCCAGCTGTTGACACCTTCCTCGCCCTGGGCCTCTACAAACTAGAGTTAAATGGAGAGCCTCATCTTCCTCTGTTCACAGTTTTTCATCTCTATAAAGCATTATTCCCAACTTTTAAGTGGTATACTTGACCTTCTTCTCAAGTATCTTGTGCTGGGTCACACTGTTCTTGAAGCTTCCTTAAGACAGCAGTCAGGAGGTCATGGAGAAGGAATCTCTCCCAGCACCCCCTCCAGAGGCTCAGAGGACCTGATGCCTGTGGCCCGTGGTCTCTACCAGTTCTGAGTGCCTGCTCCCCAAGGAAGAGACAGGGCTTATTTCAGATTCAGAGTGTAGACGTTGATGGTCTTACTAGCTCCAGGATCCACCATCCAGCCAACATCTGTGGAGAGCTGACTTTGTGCAGACATTGTGCCAACATCATTTAATCCCCTCAGAAGCCCTGTGAAAGAGGTCTTATAATCCCTACTTTAAAGGTGAGGCAGCTAAGGCTTGCAAAGAATCATGATTGTTCGGTCAAGATCACAGAGCTAGTAGGTATGTACAGGCAGTTCGAACCCAGGTTTGTCTGATGTTCAGCTGCAGGATCAGACGTTTGCCCTATGACTTGAAAAGATAAAAGCTAGTCCCCAAGTCTTTTGACTCAGAGCAATCCATATTTCCCAGGAGGAGACTGCCAGCCAGTTTGTAAAATGAAAATTGCATTTGAATGTGCATCCACTCGCTTATGACAGAGTCCTCTGCGGCACACTGAAGCCAGTCTATGTCACTTGTCCCCTGGACAGCTTGCATTTTTATTTTTAAAGAGGCCGGCGCAGTGCTGCATTCCTGGGCTCTCTTTGCTTTGGTAAGCACATACTCTGGAATGTGATACCTCCCCAAAGCTGCAGCACCCCTTCCACCTGTCCTCACTACCCTCGAGAGGTGTGGTTGGTCCCTGCCGGGTCAGGGTGGACCTCTCCCAGTCTGTCCCCAGGACTGAGGCCCAAGAGGCAGCATAGTTGCTCTCTCTCTGAACTGCATGCTGCTAAGCTGCATCCATTTGCAGAGCACCTGGATTCTCTAAGTTCTAACGAGAAGGAGAGTCAGTGTTGATGCCATGAGTACCTGCCACCACTTTTCTGGTTGACCTGGACTCACTGCTACCCTGGATGGCGTCTAAAGTTAGACGCTTCTCCTTTTAAAAATGTCATCATTGTCCAACTTCCAGCATTATCATCTCCAAGAAGACAAGTTCATTTCTTCTGCTTCCAGCTTTCTGTATTCTCCTTGATCCCTCTAAAGACCCATATACATAACTGCCTAGGACGCCAGGGACTGCTCCCAGGTCTGAAGCATGCATGCTGTCACTTTTTCCCTCTCTTGCACATATTTAGTCTTTACGCCACCCTCCCCCAACACCCCCACCCAATCCCTCTGTCCCCGGCCTGCGAGGGAAAAGAGTAAATTCAACCTCGTGACCCCTCCTTCCAAGCCAAGGTTGGAAGAGTTTGAGCCAACTGCGTAAATCTCCCTTGATTGTTGATACTGTGGAGAGAGTGGGGGAAGGGAGCTGGGGAGAAGTTAGATGCCCAAAAAAGGCATTGTTAAGTCAAAGGCAAGTCTGCACGCATGCGCGCCTGACCTCGTGTGTCAGCTTCTGTGCTGGGAACGTCCAATTATGTAAGAGGGAATGCTCCTTATTTGGAGTTAGAGTCAAAAGGAGGGGAGAGGGGAGGGGGAGCAGTCTAAGCAAAGGCGTGAATCTAGTTTATGCAGACCACTCATTCAGAAAGCAGGAGAAGCTGACAGTGTCTGAGTGCATCAGACTCAGGTTTAGGGACTGGAACACTCAGACACTGGCTGGGTGGGAGGGAGGGAGAGAGAGGAGAGACAACTGTGCTCCATTGACAGGAGAAGGTGTGGGGCAGGAGCATCCAGCCACGGTCAGGGGTGAGATTATTCTGGAGTCCTGATGTAGAGCGAAGGAATGAGAAGAAGCTGGCCCAGATCCCCGCCTGGGTGCCCAGGGCAAAACCATGATAAAAATACGAGCCAGGCTAGCAGGAGAGTACATGAGTGGCCCCTCCCGTGGCCCTGCCCTCCCCGTGGCCCCAGAGATGGCAGCAGACACATTCCTGGTGTCTGTGTCTGCGTCAGGGTTTCTTAAAGAGTGTGATTGAATGAGTGAGTGAGTAAGCGAATGAGCGTGTGTGTGTGTAATGAGGGCACGTGGGAACAGAGCAGTGTGGCAGAAGGGTGGGAAAAAAAAGAGAAAATCGTGTGACCTGTGGATGTAGACAAGTAGAAAAGTACACGAACTCAGGAAGTAGAGAAGACGAAAAAGAATATGTCAGGTTATGTTGTTGAGCATGCTGTGGGTCCAGGAGAAAATTTAGTGGCAAGCTCCGAGCCCTGCACCAGGCCATGGAATTGTCTTCTGAGGGGAGAGGTCTCTACGAGTCATCTCCCAGGGAAGATCAGGATAAGGCATATGCGTGGCGTGTGCGCCCACTGGAGAGGGCCATGCTGGCAGCGGGCAGTTACAAGTTGGATGGCCAAGAATTCTCTTGTCATCCATGCTGTCTGGTTACTCCACAACTTTAGGTGTTCTCTGAGTGGAGTCCGTTCAGGGGCCTGTTTCTTGGTGGGCCTGTCTAAATAGCAGATAGATAAACGGTCTTCCTGACGTTGATTATGTCTTACGGGCAGCTCCAGGCCCACCACTGAAAGGGTATGAGCAGCTGCAACCAAAAAGGAACTGACATCGACTAAATAGTACATCAGGTCAGCAGCCGTGGATTTTATATGCTAAGGAGCAGTTCAGTTCTCTGAGGTACACGTGTATTTTTTAAGTGAGCAAAGTGCTGTTTAGATTAAATAACCTTCTCAGAATTTTAATAAGGGCCACATCCAGGATTCCACCCAAGCCACTCTGGCCTTCAAGCCCATCCCCTTCCCACTACCGCCTGTGGCCTCCCCACTGAGCAAGCTTCCCCATGAGGCAGTGGCCACAGGATTGACCTCACCTGAAAGTGCCGTGTCCTACTTCTGTCCAAGAGACACACATATTTGATGGTAGCATATAAATTCATTTCCATCCATGTTTTATTCTTAAAGACTCCCGGGTCAGAAATTCTGTAGTCTCCCTTTAATATCTCTATTCTACGTCCTATTCCCAATCAGAAAAAGGTTATCACAGGTCTGATTCAGAGTTTCTCAAGACACATAGATGATGGTTTTTTTCCTTTGCTGTATAAATTTCTCTTTCAGTTCAGCTCTGGTGCCTTGTGCTGTCTTACACCTAATCTTTCTGTGCACAGCTTCTATAGAAAAATGCGTACGTTTGCAAGAGCTACGAAATGATCTCAAACCAAATCCAGTGTTTCCGTCTGAGGACATCCTTGCCGCTCCAGTTCTGGCGCCGGCCTGGTTTTAGGGGCTGAAGTCTGTGTTCTGCAGTGGCTTTGCTCAGGTTGTATCGTGCTTCCTTAGGGAGAGGAGCTCTACTTGTCCCCCTGCTTTTCCACTAGACCTTGGAACAGGGGAGCTCTGACTTGGGAGACTGGATCAGGATGGGCTTCAGTGCTCTCCAGTTATATGAGTGCCCTCCCTGCCATATTTCTTAGGCGTCTGTTATTCCACGCATCATAGGATCAAAGCACCAGCCTTTCCTGTTGTGTGCGGACAGTTCCTACCTGAATCCGTCCTTACGGTTGTAACAGCTCAGTGTGCTTTTGCACTTCCATGTGTGGGATATGCTCTTACATTCTTGTACACTCACAGGTGCAGAATTGGCAGCAGTTAAAACCAGAGCATCATGACATATTTAAGCATCAAAACCTTTTTTCCAAGTCAAATTATTGCCATCTCTTGCCTACCTATAACTACAAAGAGGAACCTGAAACAGGTTTTAGGACAGGTTCAGACTTTAAGCATCTGGTGGGCAGGCACTGGGTCTTACCATCCTGTTGTAGGCATTTAGCTGTGTACATGGAAGGTACTTTGTAAGTTTTTGTCAAATGAATGAACGTCACTTGCCCTTATGGTTGAATTGGTCTTTCTTCTCATCACTAGTGAGAATCTCGGGAGTTCCCTAGCACTGTTGGGATGAGAAACACAGATGTAAATGGAAAACCCCTTGCCTGCCTCCCCCACAGCTCTTTAGTTGGGCAGCTGCCCCCCATCCCCCAGAGTCATGGCTGGGCCTTGGGCTGTCTCCCACCCCAGCGGCCTTCTCTCTCTTCTCCAGAGGAACAAAGTGCCCTCTGCCATCGTGGGCCTCCCGCCTAAGCTTGGACCTTCTGGAAGCTTCTTGTACTGCTTTGCCTTCTCACCCTCTGTCCTTCCATGTGTGAAACCAAGGATGTGGGCTTTGAAGTCACACAGATCTGAATTCACATCTTCCCTGCAGGCTTGCTGTCTGTGACTTACCTTTGCCTCAGTTACTCTTGAGTGGGAGTCACAGTGCCTTGCTTGTGAACTGGTGACTTTTGTTGCATGCCTGCCATCCGGTGGCATCAGTAAATGTGAGTTGTCCATCTCTACAAGCCCCACATCCCATGTTCCTTAGGGCGGTCACACATCTGCTGTAGGACAGAGAATCTGTTTACATTGCGATGGTTTTTTGGTGAGGTCTTTATAGTGAGCCCACTTTATGATCTTTTAGGAGCAAACACCCTGTGAGATACGTGGCCTTTTCTGCATCCTTCAAATTAGGGTGTCTTCCTCCATTTTAGCTGTCTATGAACTCTGTCCTGTTCTCCTCACGTTCCTCCTTAACATCTCCCCAGGTCGTATCCAGTGTTTCAGAACCAGGGAACTACCTTTTAACCCAGGTACTCCCAACACTTTACTTTCTAGGAAACTAACTTTATTTAGTTATGGTGTTATGGTCACCGCTTTATAAATAATTTTTGAAAAGTCTTTGTGAGATTTGATACTGTGTCGACTTGCTGACTGCTAGCTCCTTTCAGGCCTTTTCTCCAATAAGGTCCTTTCAGCCTAAGAAAATAAATAACCCATAAGAATCCGTTAGAAATACTGAACAGTGTAAGGTCAAAGAACACAGAATAGACCATAAACACAGTTTAAAAAAGTCATAAGGATTCTTGAGGGTAATTGTTAGGTAGGCTTTAGAGAGGAAAGTGTTTAATAAAGTTAGACCTTGCAAGACGAATCCCTTAGAATGGTTTAGGGTCAAAAATGTTCCAGACACTGGAACACTTTTAAAGAGAGAAACGGACATTATTTCTACTTTTAATAGTTGCCTTTAAACATGTTTTGCGTATTTTCAGCCAGCCCCTTTCTGAGTGTGTGTGTGTGTGTGTTTGTGTGTGCGTGCACGCAGAGAGTATGGAAAGCCTGCTGGGCTTTACTGCTTGGGGCAGTTAGGTGTGAATTCTCCATCTGGACTCCAGGTGGCACCACAGGATAAACAATCCCCGTTTGCAGGTCTTGAAGGGAGCTGCAGCTATAGTCCTTACCCTGGGGGTAGTGATGCAGCGTTTGCTGTCTTGCCCCATGACCTGGAGGTGGCTTGTGCCCCCTCTCCTTTGTGCCCCTGACTCTGTCAGCCAGCTTCTTTCTTCCTTCACCCCCGCCCCTTCAGATGGTTCGCTGTTCTGACACATCCCTGAGCCCACCAGGAGAGTCAGTTTTACAGAAGGGGAAACTAAAGCATGAAATGCAGAGTTCACTCCTAAGCCCCTTCGTTTAGTTCCCTAGACCTGGTAGAGCTTTGTAAGAGGATCCAGAGGAGCCTTTCTCTGACACATGCACACACACAAGCACTTTCACAAACACTTTCACTTTTTCTCCTTTGATCTCAGCCACTTTGTAAAGAAGGCAGGGCCAGACTCAGTCCGTTAAGAAGGAATTCAGAACTCAGTTCTTTCCGCTTCTCTGTGGCCCAGCCAGCCTCCAGCCTGCGTGTGGCTTTGCAGTGCTGCTGTCCCTGGTTGCAGCACACTGCGAGAAGCCTCGTGGCTCTTCTGGCCACTGGGCTTTGTTTCCCCAGAAGGGTGCGGATCAGTTTTATGTGTGGTATTGGGGTGAAGATGCTGATGGCCTCTTTCAGACAGGAGACTCGACTAGGAGAGATGCCAAGAAACGTGGAGGGAGTAGCTGAGTGTGCGGAACGTGTCCTGCTGTTGCTCTGATTGGGGCCACACGAAAACAGGCAGATATCAAAAATGTGTGGCTGATTTTTTCCAGCTTTGAGGCTTATTAGCCCTGATCTCAGAGCTGGTTTATGGTACATTGATGACAGCCTAGTGTGAGGCTGAGAACAGTTGTCCTGAAGGCCTTCAGAGGGACATAGGTTTGTGTGATCACCTTTGAAACTGGAATCCTGAGTGTCCTGATGCTTGTCTAGAACAGATTTCTAAAGATCTCCATATGTGATCAGACTCTGTTTATCCGATGAGCACAGAGCCCCCAAGCGACTCCTTGGTCCATATTTTTTAGAAAGGTAGCCAGACCTTTGCTGTTGGCCATTTTTTATGCAAATATCATGCTACATAATTCTCGCTAGCTTCAAGTGATGGGTTGGATTCAGCTCAGTGCTGTTCCATCCATTGGGGGCATTTCCCAAAATACACACATGACTCACAGTCCTCAAAACCCTTTTGCTTCTGTTTGACTTTCAGCCTCCTCTATCCTCTGGGCCTATTTGCCAGGAAAACTGACAAAAATCGAGACTGCTGGCAGCTGTCTGTCCTTTCTAGGATTTATGGAGCATGGCTGACCCCCTTCTTTGTCCTCCACCTCTCTTTTCTTCCAGTGAGTGCAGAACCAGGTGTGATTGTGTGGGTTCTTCATGATGAGTTCTGAGTTCTGGCACAGCTGACTTATTACCCAGTATTCTTCATTTAATATCCACCCTACAGCTGCTGTATTGGCACACAGCTTAATTTTAATATTAGCCTGACTAGAAAGTTCTTAGGAAGATAAATCTGCCAAACATTTATGTAGATGCATATAAAATGCCAAATACAAGGGATTTCTAAATTGTCTACCTTTATTATTGTCCTCCATCACCACAAATAACTAAGAGCTCAATATTATTTTGCTGC
The DNA here is from genome assembly GCA_006410735.1 of Raphicerus campestris. Taxonomy (NCBI): domain Eukaryota; kingdom Metazoa; phylum Chordata; class Mammalia; order Artiodactyla; family Bovidae; genus Raphicerus; species Raphicerus campestris. The sequence continues at coordinate 290,786 of SJYW01054570.1, read as the reverse complement.
TTTGAGTACTGGGACGCTTGCCTTCTGCACAGCTTAGTGTGAGCTGTTTGCCTTGCATTAAGGCTAGTGTTTGTCCCACTTACAGCAGTGATTCACTTAGTAACTAGTACTTATTGATCGTCTACTGTGTGCCAGATGCTGAGTTAAATGATCAAAATTTAAAAGACCCCAGGTTCCTACCCTGGGAAGTTTAGTATCCAGTCAGAGATGCAATCTTATAAATAAGGAGTTACAGTATAAAGTTATGACTTTAAAAACAGCTCTGTTCCTGATTAAGAGAAGGGACTAAATAAATTATGAGAAATCCAGGGAGCGTTTATAGAGGAGATGACCTCTGAGATAGGATTTAAAGGATAAAGGGAAATTGAGAGCTGGCATTGGAGAACAGAGCGTTGAAGGCAGAGCAGTGAAGCAAGACAGCGTATGTGTGGTACTCAGAGAAGTCTGGGACTGTTGGGATGTACGACGTGTAGCCCGCGTGGCCAGAGATTCCACTGCAGAGCTCAGTAGGCACTGACCATACAGAGCCCTGTCCCTATTCAGAGAGCATAGGATTCGCTTCTATTCATTAGCAAAACATGTACAGAACTAAACAGATGATGACATGATCAACTTAGTAACTTAGAAGAATCATTTACATAGTGCTGTCGAGGATTAATTGAAGGAAGCAATGTTCAAACCGGAGAGACAAATTGGAAAGGGGTGATGAGGACCTAAGCAAAGATCGGTGCTGCAGAGATCATAAAGGGTGATGAATTCATGGGTCCTGAGTACTGAGGAGGTCGGCTTGACCGGCTTTAGTAACTGCTTCAGTAATTAGGTGATGTTGCAGGGGGCACGTGGGCTGGGGTTGGAGAAGAGGCAAAATCAAGAATGACTCTGGTTCTCCCTTGTGGACTGAGAAGCAGTGCTAGCAGATGGCATAGTAGTGTTCCAGATAATATATCTGACGTGTGATGCTGAAACTTCCTTGTTGCTCATTAAGTCAATGGATTA
>SJYW01054570.1:276719-289578 GCA_006410735.1 Raphicerus campestris | reverse complement strand
GCACTAGACCTTGGAACAGGGGAGCTCTGACTTGGGAGACTGGATCAGGATGGGCTTCAGTGCTCTCCAGTTATATGAGTGCCCTCCCTGCCATATTTCTTAGGCGTCTGTTATTCCACGCATCATAGGATCAAAGCACCAGCCTTTCCTGTTGTGTGCGGACAGTTCCTACCTGAATCCGTCCTTACGGTTGTAACAGCTCAGTGTGCTTTTGCACTTCCATGTGTGGGATATGCTCTTACATTCTTGTACACTCACAGGTGCAGAATTGGCAGCAGTTAAAACCAGAGCATCATGACATATTTAAGCATCAAAACCTTTTTTCCAAGTCAAATTATTGCCATCTCTTGCCTACCTATAACTACAAAGAGGAACCTGAAACAGGTTTTAGGACAGGTTCAGACTTTAAGCATCTGGTGGGCAGGCACTGGGTCTTACCATCCTGTTGTAGGCATTTAGCTATGTACATGGAAGGTACTTTGTAAGTTTTTGTCAAATGAATGAACGTCACTTGCCCTTATGGTTGAATTGGTCTTTCTTCTCATCACTAGTGAGAATCTCCGGAGTTCCCTAGCACTGTTGGGATGAGAAACACAGATGTAAATGGAAAACCCCTTGCCTGCCTCCCCCACAGCTCTTTAGTTGGGCAGCTGCCCCCCATCCCCCAGAGTCATGGCTGGGCCTTGGGCTGTCTCCCACCCCAGCGGCCTTCTCTCTCTTCTCCAGAGGAACAAAGTGCCCTCTGCCATCGTGGGCCTCCCGCCTAAGCTTGGACCTTCTGGAAGCTTCTTGTACTGCTTTGCCTTCTCACCCTCTGTCCTTCCATGTGTGAAACCAAGGATGTGGGCTTTGAAGTCACACAGATCTGAATTCACATCTTCCCTGCAGGCTTGCTGTCTGTGACTTACCTTTGCCTCAGTTACTCTTGAGTGCGAGTCACAGTGCCTTGCTTGTGAACTGGTGACTTTTGTTGCATGCCTGCCATCCGGTGGCATCAGTAAATGTGAGTTGTCCATCTCTACAAGCCCCACATCCCGTGTCCTTGGGGACTTTTGTTCCTTAAGGCGGTCACACATCTGCTGTAGGATAGAGAATCTGTTTACATTGCGATGGTTTTTTGGTGAGGTCTTTATAGTGAGCTCACTTTATGATCTTTTAGGAGCAAACACCCTGTGAGATACGTGGCCTTTTCTGCATCCTTCAAATTAGGGTGTCTTCCTCCATTTTAGCTGTCTATGAACTCTGTCCTGTTCTCCTCACGTTCCTACTTAACATCTCCCCAGGTCGTATCCAGTGTTTCAGAACCAGGGAACTACCTTTTAACCCAGGTACTCCCAACACTTTACTTTCTAGGAAACTAACTTTATTTAGTTATGGTGTTATGGTCACCGCTTTATAAATAATTTTTGAAAAGTCTTTGTGAGATTTGATACTGTGTCGACTTGCTGACTGCTAGCTCCTTTCAGGCCTTTTCTCCAATAAGGTCCTTTCAGCCTAAGAAAATAAATAACCCATAAGAATCCGTTAGAAATACTGAACAGTGTAAGGTCAAAGAACACAGAATAGACCATAAACACAGTTTAAAAAAGTCATAAGGATTCTTGAAGGTAATTGTTAGGTAGGCTTTAGAGAGGAAAGTGTTTAATAAAGTTAGACCTTGCAAGACGAATCCCTTAGAATGGTTTAGGGTCAAAAATGTTCCAGACACTGGAACACTTTTAAAGAGAGAAACGGACATTATTTCTACTTTTAATAGTTGCCTTTAAACATGTTTTGCGTATTTTCAGCCAGCCCCTTTCTGAGTGTGTGTGTGTGTGTGTTTGTGTGTGCGTGCACGCAGAGAGTATGGAAAGCCTGCTGGGCTTTACTGCTTGGGGCAGTTAGGTGTGAATTCTCCATCTGGACTCCAGGTGGCACCACAGGATAAACAATCCCCGTTTGCAGGTCTTGAAGGGAGCTGCAGCTATAGTCCTTACCCTGGGGGTAGTGATGCAGCGTTTGCTGTCTTGCCCCATGACCTGGAGGTGGCTTGTGCCCCCTCTCCTTTGTGCCCCTGACTCTGTCAGCCAGCTTCTTTCTTCCTTCACCCCCGCCCCTTCAGATGGTTCGCTGTTCTGACACATCCCTGAGCCCACCAGGAGAGTCAGTTTTACAGAAGGGGAAACTAAAGCATGAAATGCAGAGTTCACTCCTAAGCCCCTTCGTTTAGTTCCCTAGACCTGGTAGAGCTTTGTAAGAGGATCCAGAGGAGCCTTTCTCTGACACATGCACACACACAAGCACTTTCACAAACACTTTCACTTTTTCTCCTTTGATCTCAGCCACTTTGTAAAGAAGGCAGGGCCAGACTCAGTCCGTTAAGAAGGAATTCAGAACTCAGTTCTTTCCGCTTCTCTGTGGCCCAGCCAGCCTCCAGCCTGCGTGTGGCTTTGCAGTGCTGCTGTCCCTGGTTGCAGCACACTGCGAGAAGCCTCGTGGCTCTTCTGGCCACTGGGCTTTGTTTCCCCAGAAGGGTGCGGATCAGTTTTATGTGTGGTATTGGGGTGAAGATGCTGATGGCCTCTTTCAGACAGGAGACTCGACTAGGAGAGATGCCAAGAAACGTGGAGGGAGTAGCTGAGTGTGCGGAACGTGTCCTGCTGTTGCTCTGATTGGGGCCACACGAAAACAGGCAGATATCAAAAATGTGTGGCTGATTTTTTCCAGCTTTGAGGCTTATTAGCCCTGATCTCAGAGCTGGTTTATGGTACATTGATGACAGCCTAGTGTGAGGCTGAGAACAGTTGTCCTGAAGGCCTTCAGAGGGACATAGGTTTGTGTGATCACCTTTGAAACTGGAATCCTGAGTGTCGTGATGCTTGTCTAGAACAGATTTCTAAAGATCTCCATATGCGATCAGACTCTGTTTATCCGATGAGCACAGAGCCCCCAAGCGACTCCTTGGTCCATATTTTTTAGAAAGGTAGCCAGACCTTTGCTGTTGGCCATTTTTTATGCAAATATCATGCTACATAATTCTCGCTAGCTTCAAGTGATGGGTTGGATTCAGCTCAGTGCTGTTCCATCCATTGGGGGCATTTCCCAAAATACACACATGACTCACAGTCCTCAAAACCCTTTTGCTTCTGTTTGACTTTCAGCCTCCTCTATCCTCTGGGCCTATTTGCCAGGAAAACTGACAAAAACCGAGACTGCTGGCAGCTGTCTGTCCTTTCTAGGATTTATGGAGCATGGCTGACCCCCTTCTTTGTCCTCCACCTCTCTTTTCTTCCAGTGAGTGCAGAACCAGGTGTGATTGTGTGGGTTCTTCATGATGAGTTCTGAGTTCTGGCACAGCTGACTTATTACCCAGTATTCTTCATTTAATATCCACCCTACAGCTGCTGTATTGGCACACAGCTTAATTTTAATATTAGCCTGACTAGAAAGTTCTTAGGAAGATAAATCTGCCAAACGTTTATGTAGATGCATATAAAATGCCAAATACAAGGGATTTCTAAATTGTCTACCTTTATTATTGTCCTCCATCACCACAAATAACTAAGAGCTCAATATTATTTTGCTGCTTTGAGTACTGGGACGCGTGCCTTCTGCACAGCTTAGTGTGAGCTGTTTGCCTTGCATTAAGGCTAGTGTTTGTCCCACTTACAGCAGTGATTCACTTAGTAACTAGTACTTATTGATCGTCTACTGTGTGCCAGATGCTGAGTTAAATGATCAAAATTTAAAAGACCCCAGGTTCCTACCCTGGGAAGTTTAGTATCCAGTCAGAGATGCAATCTTATAAATAAGGAGTTACAGTATAAAGTTATGACTTTAAAAACAGCTCTGTTCATGATTAAGAGAAGGGACTAAATAAATTATGAGAAATCCAGGGAGCGTTTATAGAGGAGATGACCTCTGAGATAGGATTTAAAGGATAAAGGGAAATTGAGAGCTGGCATTGGAGAACAGAGCGTTGAAGGCAGAGCAGTGAAGCAAGACAGCGTATGTGTGGTACTCAGAGAAGTCTGGGACTGTTGGGATGTACGACGTGTAGCCCGCGTGGCCAGAGATTCCACTGCAGAGCTCAGTAGGCACTGACCATACAGAGCCCTGTCCTTATTCAGAGAGCATAGGATTCGCTTCTATTCATTAGCAAAACATGTACAGAACTAAACAGATGATGACATGATCAACTTAGTAACTTAGAAGAATCATTTACATAGTGCTGTCGAGGATTAATTGAAGGAAGCAATGTTCAAACCGGAGAGACAAATTGGAAAGGGGTGATGAGGACCTAAGCAAAGATCAGTGCTGCAGAGATCATAAAGGGTGATGAATTCATGGGTCCTGAGTACTGAGGAGGTCGGCTTGACCGGCTTTAGTAACTGCTTCAGTAATTAGGTGATGTTGCAGGGGGCACGTGGGCTGGGGTTGAAGAAGAGGCAAAATCAAGAATGACTCTGGTTCTCCCTTGTGGACTGAGAAGCAGTGCTAGCAGATGGCATAGTAGTGTTCCAGATAATATATCTGACGTGTGATGCTGAAACTTCCTTGTTGCTCATTAAGTCAATGGATTATTACCTACTTTTGTGTGACGCTAGATGATGACACATGAGGAAGCATGGACTGTATCTCTAATAAGTTTCAGATTTCCAATAGAAAACTTAAGGACCTCAAGGCCTAGATTTCTATCCTTCTACCTATAAGCTCTGTCTTTGGAAGAAACAGGAAGGTGTGGATTGAACAGTTAATTGTGTAGCTGGAACAGAGGGAAAGTTTGCAAACTTCCTTACTCTGGCACATGATGCCCACATGGTGGCCTCCTAACTGCAACTGCAGTGAGAATGTAACTCGAGGACCACAGGAAGGGCTTACTTGGCAGGACACCCGTCGACTCAGCAAAGAAGAAGAAGCTGCAAGGAGAACTGAGGTAAAACTAAGACTGAACAGAATGGGGAAATAGCTCACAGAAAGGAGGCAGACGGAAATGAGCTGGAATTCACAGAAGAACATAACCGAGAATCCGTCTTCTGTGCCACAGTAACAAAAGAACTTAAAGCTTGTCATGGAGCATTTTGGATAAGGTTGATTCATTCAGTATATATTTGATGCCTTATTGCGTGAATTGTACTAGTCCAGTAAATGCTAAGACACCAAAATGAACTGAGATCTGTGCCATCAAAACTTCACAATCTTGTTCTTTTGAAACTTTTAAGAAGCTCAACCGCTATGTATTGAGTAAATGGAATAAACACCAAAATGAACTGAGATCTGTGCCATCAAAACTTCACAATCTTGTTCTTTTGAAACTTTTAAGAAGCTCAACCGGTATGTATTGAGTAAATGGAATAAACAGATTAAACACATGACTCCAACGAGGAAGGAGAAGAGTCAGCCTCAGATGAAACCAGAGTAGTTAACTGGGATCAGATTATAGATGAACATATGTGAAAAAACAGAGAAAAGGGACACGCACTGAGCAACGCAAACAGCAGAAATTAGAACTGGTGAGAACGGTGTCCAGTAAACTTGAACTCAGAAGGAGCTGACGTGGATAAATGTTAGGGGGAAAGGTTGGTTTGTTTGTTTGTTTTTAAAGTTTAAAACAGGAACAAGCAAGGTAGATTGTTTGGAACAGATCTTGTAGTATTAACTGGCTACCTTGAGAAATCATTTATTTTTTCATTTATTCAACAGCAAATTGGTGTACTCTTTGCCTGGGATAAATTTCTGGTTTTTTGTTTTTTTTTTTCTAACATAAAGGAAAGGGTCTAAGAAGAAGTGAGCAAGCATGATTAAACTAGAATTGAAGACCAAAATAGGAATGGAAAGAACAAGAGAGCATTCATCTGCTTTAAAACTCAGATACCTGACCAAGTGAATTCTGTTCCATGGAACTGAAAGGATTTGCATTTATCATTGAAGATCTAAGANTTTTTTTTTTTTTTTTTTTTTTTTAACATAAAGGAAAGGGTCTAAGAAGAAGTGAGCAAGCATGATTAAACTAGAACTGAAGACCAAAATAGGAATGGAAAGAACAAGAGAGCATTCATCTGCTTTAAAACTCAGATACCTGACCAGGTGAATTCTGTTCCATGGAACTGAAAGGATTTGCATTTATCATTGAAGATCTAAAATCATGAAGAAAATTTCTATATAGAGATGTGTTGCTTGGAGATGGACAAGTGACTAGCCTTTTAAAAAATGGATACAGGNTGCGAAGAGCTGACTCATTTGAAAAGACTCTAATGCTGGGAAAGATTGAGGGCAGGAGGAGAAGGGGATGACAGAGGATGAGATGGCTGGATGTCATCACTGACTTGATGGACGTGAATCTGAGTGAACTCCGGGAGTTGGTGATGGACAGGGAGGCCTGGCGTGCTGTGATTCATGGGATTGCAAAGAGTCAAACACGGCTGAGCAACTGAACTGAACTGAAGGCCCACTTGACTTCACACTCCAGGCTATCCGGTTCTAGGGTTGAGTAACCACACCGTCATGGTTTCCAGGTTATTAAGACTTTTTTGTACAGTTGTTCTGTGTATTCTTGCTACCTCTTCTTAATCTCTTCTGCTNCTAGATGTGTATAAGAGACAGCTCCGGGAGTTGGTGATGGACAGGGAGGCCTGGCGTGCTGTGATTCATGGGATTGCAGAGTCAAACACGGCTGAGCAACTGAACTGAACTGAAGGCCCACTTGACTTCACACTCCAGGCTATCTGGTTCTAGGGTTGAGTAACCACACCATCATGGTTTCCAGGTTATTAAGACTTTTTTGTACAGTTGTTCTGTGTATCCTTGCTACCTCTTCTTAATCTCTTCTGCTTGTGTCAGGTCCTCACTGTTACTATCTTTATTGTGCCCATCTTTGCATGAAATGTTCCCTTGGTGTCTCTAAATTTCTTGAAGAGATCTGTTAACTTTTACATTTTTATTTGGTCAAATTTAAAAGTTTTAATTTATATCTGATTGTTATTTGAAAGGACTTTATAACTTCCCATTTTCTTTTAAAAGTTTGACTTTTTTGGAAAGTTTAGGTCTTTTCTCTATCTGGAGTTTCCTTTTTAAAAAAAAAATTGAAGTAGAGTTGATTTATAATATTGTATTATTAATAATTTCAAGTGTACAGCAAAGTGGTATATATATTCCTTTTCATGTATCTGCTAATCCCATCAGTTCAGGTAAGTTGCTCAGTGTGTTCGACTCTTTGTGATCCCGTGGAGTGTATCACACCAGGCTTACTCCTAATTTATCCCTCCCTGGAATTTACTTCTGCGAATAGTATGTAGGGACATAATTATTCCCCGAATGGAGAATCAGTTATCTCAATAACATTATTAAGAGATCCAGTTTCCTTCTGTTTCACATGAATCCATTTTTGAGCTGTTGATTACATTCTTCTGGTCTATTGCCTATCCTTACAATAATACAAACAGTGTTAATTCCTACAGTTTTAGAATATGTTTTGATGTTTGGTAGAGTAAGCTCTTTTCTTTTTTAAACTTGTTTTTATTACATTTTAAAAATTAAAAAATTAAATTTATTTTTCTATTAAGATAAAAATTTTAGAGAAGTTTATGCTTATTAGCAAAACTGAGGGAAATGTACAGAGATTTCCCATATACTTCCTGCTCCCACACATGCACAGCATCCCCTATTATCAACATCCTCACTAGAATAGTACATTTGTTACAGTGATAGACCTATGTTGCCATGTCACCCAAAGTCCATAGGTTACATTAGGATTCATGCTTGGTATTGTACATTCTATGGGTTTGCAAAAATGTATAATGACATGTATACATCCTTAGGTCACTGTACAGAATATTTTCACTTACCTAAAAATTCCATATGCTCTACCTATTCATCCTTCCCTCCTCCTAATCTTGGCAACCACTGATATTTTATTGTCTTCATAGTTTTGCCTTTTCAAAATGTCATAGGATTTGGATCATACAGTATGTATGTAGCCTTTTCAGATGGTTTATTTCACTTGGTAATATGTATTTAGGAAGGTTCTATATCTTTTCATGACTGGAGAGCTCATTTCTTTTTAGAGCTGAATACTATTCCATTATCTGACTATATCACAGTTTACCCATTCACAGACTGAGGAATATCTTAGCTGCTTTCAGTTTTAGAAATTATTAATAAAGGTACTGTAAACATCCACGGGCAAGTTTTTATGTGGACATGAGTTTTCAGCTCCTAAGGGTAAATATCAAGGGATACAATTGTTGGATCACATGGTAAGAGGATGTTTAGTCTCATAAGAAACAGCCAAACTGCCTTCCAAAGTAGATGAACCATTTTTATGTTTATATATGCATTTAGTTAATTAACTTGATTATCACAGTAAGTTTATTGCATGTTTATCATCTCATATTCGGAGAAGGAAATGGTAGCCCAGTCCAGAATTCTTGCCTGGAGAATTCCAGGGACAGAGGAGCCTGGCAGGCTACAGTGCATGGGGTTGCAAAAGAGTTGGACACGACTGAGTGACTATCACTCACTCATCATCTCATATTGATACAACATTAAAGAAATAGAAAAAAAAAAATCTTCATTGTGATAACTCTAAGGATTTGTTCTTTTTAAATTGATGTATAATTGCTTTACAATGTTTTGTTTCTGATGTACAATGAAATGAATCAGCTATATGTATACATATGTCCCCTTTTTCATGGGCCTTCCCCCTGTCCCCACCCCTGTCCCATCCATCTAGGTCATCACAGAGCAGTGAGCTGAGCTCCCTGTACCATATAGCAGGTTCCCACTAACTAGTTATTTTACAGATGATAGTGTATATATTTCAGTCCTAATCTCCCAATTCGTCCCATCCTTGTCTTCTTCCCGTGTCCACATGTCTGCTCTGTATGTCTGTGTTTCTATTCCTGCCCTACAAATAAGTTCATCTGTACCACTTTACTAGATTCCACATATATGATACTTGTTTTTTTCTTTCTGACAATTCACTCTGTATAACAGACTCTAGGCCCATCCACATCTCTACAAATGACCCAATTTTGTTCCTTTTAATGGCAGAATAATATTCCATTGTATATATGTACCACATCAGTTTTTAAAAATGCTGCTAAGTCACTTCAGTTGTGTCCGACTCTGTGCGACCCCATAGATGGCAGCCCACCAGGCTCCCCCGTCCCTGGGATTCTCCAGGCAAGAACATTGGAGTGGGTTGCCATTTCCTTCTCCAGTGCATGAAAGTGCAAAGTGAAAGTGAAGTTGCTCAGTCGTGCTCGACTCTTAGCAACCCCATGGACTGCAGCCTACCAGGCTCCTCTGTCCATGGGATTTTCCAGGCAAGAGTACTGGAGTGTGGTACCATCACCTTCTCCATTTTTCAAAATAGATGTATTTTATTGATGTATTAAAAAATAGATATATTTTATTGAAGTATTGTTGACTTACAATATTTCAGGTGCACAGCAAGGTGATTCAGTTATACAAATACACATATGTTATTTTTGAAATTATTTTCCATCATAGGTTGTTATAAGATACTGGCTATAGTTCCCTATGCTATATGGCAAACCTTTGTTGCTTGTTGCATATCTATTTTTCAATTAGAAATCTATCATTTTATTTATAATAAATACAACAAGTGGAATACATATGTTCTATTTTTTTTAGTTCGGCAAAAATTCGTATTTTCCAGGATGTATATATTATGCATTTGTATATATATATATGTATACAAAAGCTTTTCTACTACACTTGATAAAGGCTGAAGATAGAGAACATCAGAAAAAAAAAGAGAAATTAGGGAACATAAACTAAATGAAATGGGAGCACTGAATATGAAATAGAAAAAGTGAAACAAACTAGATAAAAGTAAAAGATCATCATATAGTCCAGTTGTTTTTAAAAATGACTGCTTATTAGAAAATTATTTGGAGCTCTGGAGAAAAAAAATACCTGAACATTTGTATTTTTCAAAAAATTTCAAGATAATTCTCATATGCACCTGGATTTTAAAAAGTGATTACAAGTTTTTCTATTAAATCCTAGTTTTGGTGATATAGAGTTCTATTACTTTTCTGATGATCAGTCATGATACAATGGTATAAAGTGAGTAATAGTTACATAATCACAGTAGTAAAAGATGTTTTTCAGCTTTCATAATCAATAGCCAGACAAAAAATAAAAGATAATTACAATTGCAAGCCATACTGGAAACACGATTCATTTAACAATATAAAATAAATACATAGAATTTTGGGGGGATCAAGTAGAGTGATGTGGTAAGTAGAAGTACATACATGCACATGTTTTCATCCACCCAGTTAGTCTGTCTTGGTTGGTGAATTTAATCCATTTACATTTAAGATAATTATCAATATATATGATCCTATTACCATTTTCTTAATTGCTTTGGGTTTATTTTTCTGTAGGTCTTTTCCTTCTCTTGTGTCCCCTGCCTAGAGAAGTTCCTTTAGCATTTGTTGTAAAGCTGTTTTGGTGGTGCTGAATTCTCTTAACCTTTGTTTGTGTGGAAAGCTTGTGATTTCTCCTTTGAATCTGAAGGAGAGTCTTACTGGGTATAGTATTCTTAGTTGTAGGTTCTTCCCTTTCATCACTTTAACTATATCATGCCAGTCCCTTCTGGCTTGTAGAGTTTCTGTTGAGAAATCAGCTGGTAGCCTGATGGGAGTTCCCTTGTATGTTATTTGTCATTTTTTCTGTGTTGCTTTTAATATTTTATCTGTCTTTAATTTTTGTCAGTTTGATTACTATTTATCTTGGTGTGTTCCTCCTTGGGTTTATCCTTTCTGGGACTCTCTGTGCTTCCTGGATTTGGTTGACTATTTCCTTTCCCATGCTCAGAAAGTTTTCAGCTATTATCTCTTCAAATATTTTCTCAGCTCCTTTCTCTCTGTCTTCTCTGTCTAACCACTATAATGCGAATGTTGGTGTTTCTGATGTTGTCCCAGAGGTCTCTTAGGCTGTACTCATTTCTTTTCATTCATTTTCTATATTTTGTTCTGTGGCAGTGATTTCCACTACTCTGTCCTCCAGGTCATTTACCCGTTCTTCTGCCTTAGTTATTCTGCTATTGATTTCTTCTAGTGTATTATTCATATTAGTTTGTTAGTTCTTTATTTCTTTTAGGTCTTTAGTAAACATTTTTTGCATCTTCTCCATCTTTGCCTCCATTCTTTTTCTGAGATTGTGAATCATCTTCACTATCATACTGAATTCGAATTCTGGAAGGTTGTGTATTTCCACTTCACTTTCTGAGATTTTATTTTGTCCCTTGATCTGGAACATAAGTTTCTGCATTTTCATCGTGATTAACTTTCTGTAATATGGTTTTTGTTTTAGCTGCTGTGAGACTGTGCTGTTTTTTGCTTCTATCAGCCCTCTGACAGATGAGGCTAAGAAGCTATTCATGGGAGGGACTGGCAATGGGAAAAACTAAGTCTTGCTCTGGTGGGCAGCCCCTCAGTAAAGCTTTAATCCAATTATCTGCTGATGGGTGAGTTGCAGTCAGTCAATTCAGTCACTCAGTCATGTCCGACTCTTTGTGACCCTATGAATTGCAGCACGCCAGGTCTCCCTCCCATCAGCGATTCCCGGAGTTCACTCAGACTCATGTCCATCGAGTCTGTGATGCCATCCAACCATCTCATCCTCTGTCATCCCCTTCTCCCCCAGCCTCCAATCCCTCCTAGCATCAGAGTCTTTTCCAATGAGTCAACTCTTTGCATGAGGTGGCCAAACTATTGGAGTTTCAGCGTCAGTCCCTTCAACGAACACCCAGGACTGATCTCCTTCAGAATGGATTGGTTGGATCTCCTTGCAGTCCAAGGCACTCTCAAGAGTCTTCTCCAACATCACAGTTCAAAAGCATCAATTCTACGGCACTCAGCCTTCTTCACAGTCCAACTCTCACATCCATACATGACCACTGGAAAAACTATAGCCTTGACTAGATGGACCTTAGTCGGCAAAGTAATGTCTCTGCTTTTGAATATACTATTTAGGTTGCTCATAACTTTTCTTTCAAGGAGTAAGCATCTTTCAGTTTCCTGGCTGCAGTCACCATCTGCGTGATTTTAGAGCCCCCCAAAATAAAGTCTAACCCTGTTTCAACTGTTCCCCATCTATTTCCCATGAAGTGCTGGGATCAGATGCCATGATCTTCGTTTTCTGAATGTTGAGCTTTAAGCCAGCTGTTTCACTCTCCTCTTTCATTTTCATCAAGAGGCTTTTTAGCTCCTCTTCACTTTCTGCCATAAGGGTGGTGTTATCTGCATATCTGAGGTTATTGATATTTCTTCTGGCAATCTTGATTCCAGCTTGTGTTTCTTCCAGTCCAGCGTTTCTCATGATGTACTCTGCATATAAGTTAAATAAGCAGGGTGACCATATACAGCTTTGACGGACTCCTTTTCCTATTTGGAACCAGTCTGTTGTTCCATGTCCAGTTCTAACTGTTGCTTCCTGACCTGCATACAGATTTCTCAAGAGGCTGGTTAGGTGGTCTGGTATTCCCATCTCTTGAAGAATTTTCCACAGTTTATTGTGATCCACACAGTAAAAGGCTTTGGCATAGTCATTAAAGCAGAAATAGATGTTTTTCTGGAACTCTCTTGCTTTTTCCATGATCCAGCAGATGTTGGCAATTTGATCTCTGGTTCCTCTGCCTTTTCTAAAACCAGCTTGAACATCTGGAAGTTCATGGTTCACGTATTGCTGAAGCCTGGCTTGGAGAATTTTGAGCATTACTTTACTAGCGTGTGAGATGAGTGCTATTGTGTGGTAGTTTGAGCATTCTTTGGCATTGCCTTTCTTTGGAATTGGAATAAAAACTGACCTTTTCCAGTCCTGTGGCCACTGCTGAGTTTTCCAA
>SJYW01054570.1:228489-252549 GCA_006410735.1 Raphicerus campestris | reverse complement strand
TTCTTCCTCTTGTCAACTTCTTCTTCTTCTCACCTTCTTCTTCTTCTTCTTCTCACCACCTTCTTCTTCTTTTTCTTTTTCTTCTCACCTTCTTCTTCTTCTTAACACCTTCTTCTTCTTTTCACTTTTTCTTCTTATTCTTCTCACCTGTTTCTTCTTCTTCTTCTCACCTTCTTCTTATTATTCTTCTTCTAACCACCATCTTCTTCCTCTTCTTCTTCTCACCTTCTTATTCGTCTTCTCACCTTCTTCTTCTTCTCACCTTCTTTTTCTTCTTCTTCTCACTTTCTTCTTCTTCTTCTTACCTTCTTCTTGTTCTTCCTCTTCTTCTTGTTCTTCTTCTCACATTCTTCTTGTTCTTCTCAACTTCTTTTTCTTCTTCTCACCTTCTTCTAATTCTTCTTCTTCTTCTCACCTTCTTCATCTCAACTTCTTTTTCTTCTTCTCACTGTCTTCTTGTTCTTCCTCTTCTTCTTCTTCTTTTTCTTCTTCTCACATTCTTCTTGTTCTTCTCAACTTCTTTTTCTTCTCACCATCTTCTTCTTCTTCTCACCTTCTTCTTGGTCTTCTCAAATTCTTCTTCTTCTCACCTTCTTCTTTTTATTATTATAATTATTATTATTATTATTTTCACCTTCTTCTTTTTTTCACCTTCTTCTTCTTCTCACCTTCTTCTTTTTCTCACCTTCTTCTTCTTTATATTCTTTTTCTTCATCTTCTTCTCACCTTCTTCTTCTGCTTCTCACTTTCTTTTTCTCTTTCTTCTCACCTTATTCTTCTTATTTTCACCTTCTTCTTCTTATTCTTCCTCTACTTCTTCTTCATCTCACCCTCTTCTCACCTTTTTCTTCTTCTACTTCTTCTACTTCTACTTCTTCTTCCTCTTCTCAACCTTCTTCTTATTCTCAACTTCTTTGTCTTCTTTTCACCTTTTTCTTCCTCTTCTCAACCTCTTCTTCTTTTTCTCACCTTCTTCTTCTTCTTCTTCTTTTTCTGCTTCTTCCACCTCCTTCTTCTTCTCACCTTCTTCTTCTTTTTCCTCTCCTTCTTCCTTTATTCTCCTTCTTTATCTTCTTCCTCTTCTTCTTCTTCTCACCTTCTTCTTCTTCTTCTCAACTTCTTCTTCTCATCTTCTNTGATCTTTATTATTTCTTTTCTTCTGCTAATTTTTTTTCCAGTTCTTCTTTTTCCAGGTGTTTTAGGTGTAAAGTTAGGTTGTCTATTTGATGTTTTTCTTGTTTCTTGAGGTAGGATTGTATTGCTATAAACTTCCCTCTTAGAACTGCTTTTGCTGTTTCCCATAGGTTTTGAGTTGACATGTTTTCATTGTCATTTGTTTCTAGAAAATTTTTGATTACCCTTTCAATTTCTTCAGTAACCTGTTGGTTATTTAGAAGTGTATTGTTTAGTCTCCATGTGTTTGTGTTTTTTACAGGTTTTTTTTCTTGTAATTGATATCTAGCCTCGAAGCATTGTTTTCAGAAAAGATGCTTGATATGATTTCAATTTTCTTAAAATTACTGAGGTTTGATTTGTGACCCAAAATGTGGTCTATTCTGGAGAATGTTTGACGTGTGCTTGAGAAGAAGGTGCATTCTTTGCATTTGGATGGGATGTCCTGAAGATATCAATGAGATCTATCTCACCTAATGTATCAAGACTTGTGTTTCCTTATTAATTTTCTGTTTTGATGATCTGTCCATTGGTGTGAGTGGGGTGTTAAAGTCTAATACTATTATTATGTTAATGTCAGTTTCTCCTTTTATGTCTTTTAGTGTTTGTCTTATGTACTGAGGTGCTCCTATGTTGGGGGCCTAGATATTTGTAATTGTTATGTCTTCCTCTTGGATTGATCCCTTGATCACTATATAGTGTTCTTCCTTTTCTCTTGTAATATTTTTTATTTTAAGGTCTATTTTGTTTGATATGAGGATTGGTATTTCAGTTTTTTTTTTTTTTTTGCTTCTCATTTGCATGGGATATATTTTTCCATCCTCTCACTTTCAGTCTAAATGTGTCTTTAGGTCCGAAGTATAGCCAGCATATATATGGATCTTGTTTTTGTATCCGTTTAACCAGTCTGTGCCTTTTGGTTGGAGCATTCAATCTATTTACATTCAAAGTAATTGCTGATATATATGTTCCTATTGCCATTTTCTTAGTTGTCTGGGGATTGATTTTGTAGATCTTTTTCTTCCATTGTATTTCTTGACTATGTAAGTCCCTTTAACGTTTGTTGTAAAGCTGGTTTGGTGGTATTGAATTCTCTTAACTGTTGCTTTTCTGAAGAGCTTTTTATTTCTCTATCAATTTTGAATGAGATCCTTGCCAGGTACAGTAATCTTGGCTGTAGGTTTTTCCCTTTCAGTACTTTAAATATATCCTGCCATTCCCCTCTGGCCTGTGGAGTTTCTGCTGAAAGATCAGCTGTTAAGCATATGGGTTTCCCTTCTATGTTACTTATTGCTTTTCCCTTGCTATTTTAAATATTATTTCTTTGTGTTTAATCTTTGTTAATTTGATTAGTATGCATCTTGGCCTGTTTCTCCTTGGGTTTATCCTATATGGGACTCTTTGCACCTCTTGGACTTAATTATTTCCTTTTTCATGTTGGAGAAAATTTCAACTATAATCTCTTCAAAAATTTTCTTTTTCTCTTCTCCTGGGACCCCTATAATTCAAATGGTGCATTTTATATTGTCCCAGAGATCTCAGAGACTATCCTCAGTTCTTTTTATTCTTCTTGCTTTATTCTGCTCTTCAGAAGTTATTTCCACCATTTTATCTTCCAACTCACCGATTTGTTCTGCTTCAGATATTCTGCTATTGATTCCTTTTAGAGTATTTTTAATTTCAGTAATTGTGTTGTTTGTCTCTGTATGTTTATTCTTTAATTCTCATAGGTCTTTATTAATTGATTCTTGCATTTTCTCCATTGTTTTTGAGGTTTTGATCATCTTTGCTATCATTATTCTGAATTCTTTTTCAGGTAGTTTGCCTATTTCCTCTTCATTTACTTGAACTTCTCTGTTTCTAGTTTGTTCATTCATTTGTGTAGTATTTCTCTGCCTTTTCATCATCATCATTATTATTATTTTTAAAAACTTACTGTGTTTGAGGTCTCCTTTCCCCAGGCCACAAGGTTGAATTCTTTCCTCCTTTTGGTTTCTTCCCTCCTAAGATTGGTCCAGTGGTTTGTGTAAGCTCCATATAGGGTGAGATTTGTGCTGTTTTTTTTTTTTTTTTTTCCCCTATGATGGGCAAGGCTCAGTAAGGTGGTAATCCTATCTGCTGATGATTGGGTTTGTACTTTTGTTGTTTAGATGAAGCTCCTGCTCAGGGTGCTACTGGTGGTTGGGTGATGCTGGGTCTTGTATTCAAGTGGTTTCCTTTGTGTGAGTTCTCACTATTTGATACTCCCTAGGGTTAGTTCTCTGATAGTGTAACGTCTGGGAGTCATTGCTCCCACTCCAAAGGCTCAAGGCTTGATCTCTGGTCAGGAATGAAGATTCGAAAGTGGTTTGTTAGGGCATTGAGACTGAAACAAATACCCCAAAATGAGAAACCAAAGATGAACCCCAGACAAATGGTAGTTACAAAATCAGACAAATAATAAATAATGGAATAGGCTCCTCCGTCCATGGGATTTTCCAGGCAAGAATACTAGAGTGGGTTGCCATTTCCTTCTCCAGGATACACATATACACCCGTAAGCAAAATCAAAACAGCCCAACAAAAATAAGGTACAATAGATTGACCTGGCAAACAAAGGAAACCAAAAATTATATTTACCAGTTAAGAACAAAACTAACTAAAGCACAAACTGGAAAACAAAACCAAAGCATGGTGCCAAGTGGGGAATAAGGCAATGAAAATAGAGCTAACAAATATGTTGAGAGGAAAGAAAAGAAAGAAAGAATAGATATACAAAGTTAAATAGAGGTAGATAAAGAAGATTTATATACACTAAAGATTAACTGTGAGGGGAAAAGAATAGTAGGAAAAGCAAACGAATAAATATAGAAAAAATGATAGATTTTAAAAACTATACAGAGTGAAGTAAGCCAGAAATAAAAACACCAATACAGTATACTGACACATATATATGGAATTTAGAAAAATAGTAATGAAGACCCTGTATGTGAGACAACAAAAGAGACACAGAGGTATAGAACGGAATTTTGGCAAAAAAAAAAAAAAATTAAAATTAAAAAAAGAGAAAAGAAAAAAAAAAAGGAAGAAAAAGAAAAGAAAAGAAAAACAACAAAAAAGAGGAAAACTCCACAGAACAGCCAAAGTTCAATGTAGAGGCAGAGGTTTATGACAATGATAAAAAAATGTGACTGAGGAAAAAAAAAAAAAAGCTCAAAAGTTTAATTAGATTTCATAGTGCCAATAAAATTAACAACAACAACAGGGGGCAGGGGGGGAATAGAAAAAAAAGATAAAAGTAAAAATAGTCCAGGAAAATCTATAGAACAAGTCAAAACACAAGAATAATGAATGTTTTTCTTGAGTCACTGCTGTCAGAGTCCTTTCCCTCACTGGGAGTCACAGCTCACTCCACCTTCCTGGGATGCCCTCCAACACTGTGCTGGTCTCTGGACCTGCTGTGGGGTGCATCTCATAATTTAATCTGGTCCTACTCCTGGTATTCTTGCCTTCAATGTCCACAGCTATCAGAACTAGTGCATTTTCTTTTGTGGGAACCCTCAGTGTCCTTTTATATATTCCATAGACACAGAGTCTGCCTAGTTGATCCTGTGGTTTTAATCTACAGCTTGTAAGGCTGGTGGGAAGGTTTTGGGTCTTCTTCCTTAGCCACACTGCCCCTGGGTTTCAATTATGGTTTTATTTCCACCTCAGCATGTGGGCCGTCCACTGGGATTTCCTCCTGAGGCTTCCCTGGAGGACTTGGATTGGCCCCAATGAAGGCCAGGTGTGGAGGTGGTGCAGCTGCTTGGGTCACAGGTGGTTCTGGCCACACCAGGCATTCAGGGGAGTTGGCAGGGTGCCAGGAAATATAGTGCTCTAGAAGAGTATGATAGCCAGTATTGGGCAGTACCCTCCAGTATTCTTTCCTGGAGAACTCCCTTGCCAGAGGAGCCTGGCAGGCCACAGTCCACAGGGTGACAAAGAGCTGGACACAACTGAAGTGACTCTGCATGCATAGATGCAAGACTTTTTTTGCCTGTGGCAGCTCTGCTCCAGTGAGTGTTGAGTGTGAAGGTGGTGCAGTTGCTTGGGTTGCGGGGACCCTGGTGGTGCCAAGTGTGTAGGGACATGGACTGCCTCCACTGCAGGAGTTATGGTCCTATCAGTGTCTTTTTTTGAGCCTCTAGTAGCTGGCAATCAGAAGGCCTCTCTTTGGCCAGTCTTTTCCATAACTCCATTCAGGCACATAGAGGGGCCCCCTGGCTGGGGTCCTATTCTGTAGATTGGTGCATCAGGCACTTAAAGGGCCACCCTGGGTGGGGTCCTACTCTGTAGTTCGGGTGTGTCAGGCATTTGATGGACCAGCCTCTCTATTGTTCAGCAGCAGATGCTGGCTTGTGGGGAGAGAGAGGCTATGGTGATGGCTCCACCCCCTACTCATGACTCAGCAGTGTCCCCTTGCTCCCATGGCTGCCTGACTTTGCTCTACAGGCATTTCCCACCACGATCTTCTCCCTCACATCCCCTCAATTCATCTTTCCACAGTCAACAGCAGCCCTCACCCTGTGATGCTCCACAATCCCTAAACTCCAGCTCCCAGTCACTGTGCCTTCTAGGGGACCTGTGTCCCTGAATCAGGTATGTATAGCCGCAGCAAGGACTGTCTGATTCCCATTCCTTTTAGGCTGCCACAGATCAGCTCTTTCACTTCAGCCTTAAATGTTTCTCCTCTGACTCAGACAGTTGCCCCAATGTGGGGATTGGACCCCTGTTTCAATTTCTTCACCTGCTGAGGGCAGGGCCAGTCCTACTAACGCTCCTGTTTTTCCCCCACTTCCCACTTCCTACTGAGTTATCTTTATATCCTTTTCTGCTGGTCAGATACTGCTGTCTGTTCTTACCTGGTGTTCTGCATGCACCTCTGTGTCTGAAGGTGTATTCCTGATGTATCCATGGAGAGAGGTGTACTCCACATCCACCTACTCCTCCGCCATCTTGTTCTTGGTCCATGTCTGACTCTTTATGACCCCATGGACTGTAGCTCACCAGACTCCTCTGTCCATGGGATTCTCTAGGCAAGAATACTGGAGTGGGTTGCCATTTCCTTCTCCAGGGCATCTTCCTGATGCAGGGATCGAACCTGTGTCTCTTATGTTTCCTGCATTGGCAAGCAGGTTCTTTACCACTAGCACCACCTGGGAAGCCCTTGTTCTCTATGGTGACTGTATCAATTTACATTCCCACCAACAGTGCAAGAGGGTTCCCTTTTCTCCACACCCTCTCCAACATTTATTGTTTGTAGATTTTTTGATAATGTCGTTCTGACCAGCGTGAGGTGACACCTCATTGTAGTTTTGATTTGCATTTCTCTAACAATTAGTGTTGTTGAGCATTTTTTCATATGCTTTTTGGCCATCTTTGTGTCTTCTTCAGGGAAATGTCTATTTTGATCTTCTGCCCATTTAAAAAATTGGGTTGTTTGTTGTTTTCATATTGAGTTGCATGAGCTCTTTATTTTGGAGATTAAATCTTTGTC
Organism: Raphicerus campestris; assembly: GCA_006410735.1. Classification (NCBI taxonomy): domain Eukaryota; kingdom Metazoa; phylum Chordata; class Mammalia; order Artiodactyla; family Bovidae; genus Raphicerus; species Raphicerus campestris. The sequence goes on along the minus strand of SJYW01054570.1, from coordinate 245,858 downwards.
ATTTGCTTTGAAAATACGTTCTCCCATTCTGAAGGTTGCCATTTTGTCTTATTTATGATTTCCTTTGCTGTGCAGAAGCTTTTAAGTTTAATTAGGTTCCATTTGTTTATTTTGTTTTCATTTTCATTACTCTGGGAGACTGGTCAAAAAAGATCTTGTGATTTATGCCAGAGTGTTTTATCTGTGTTTTCTCCTAGGAGTTGATAGTGTCAAGTCTAACATTCAGGCTCTTAGTCCATTTTATTTTTGTGTATGGCATTAGGAATTATTCTAATATCATTCTTTTACATGCAGCTGTCCAGTTTTCCCAGCACCATTTATTAGAGTCTGTTTTTTTCCATTGTATAATGTTGCATCTTTTGTTATAGATTATGTGACCCATAGATGTGTGGGTTTATCTCTAGGTTTTCTATAAGGATTTACTTTTAACAGCTTTCATATGTAACATATAGCACTGTTAATTGTATTTATAATATTGTACATTACATTGTTAATACTTGTAACTAGAAGTTTGTACCTTTTGATTGCCTTGGCCCAATTTTCCCTTCCCCACCCTCATATGTATTTTGGAATCACCTAATGGAATTCCTTGAAAAATATTATTGGTATTAGAATTATGATTACATTGAATTTCTCAATTATTTGGGAAAGAATTGACAACTTTATTATGATAAATCTTCCCAGGCTCAAAAATGGATTATCTTTTAAGTTAGGTCATGTTTTAATTATTTTAATTAAATCTTATAGCTGTACTTTGCTTGCACATTTGTTATTAGGTATATTCTAAGATACATTATGGTACTGTTATATATATTTTTTCTACTGCATATTATAATTGGTTAGAGTTAGTATACAGGAGCTATTGATTTTTTTGTCCTGTACAACCTTGACTTTCTTGTAGTCAAATTTGTGTTTTTTGTTTTTAATTACTTCTGGATTTAGAAAGAGAGTAAGAAAAGTTTTTCCCACTTTTTCCAATCATGCTGAATTTTCATCCATTTTTTTTTCTAATACTTGTATGGTTTCATTTTTAACTTTTAGAACTCTGATTTGTTTGGAGTTTATCCTGGGGTGTAGTATAAGGAACTGATCAAGTTTTATCTTCTCTATGATAGTCTAGTGTACCAACACAATTTTTTCCTTAAAGCCCATCTTTTCCCTGCTGATTTGAGATAGTACATTATTGAAAACTAAATTTTTGCATTTCTGGTTTTTCTCTTTTGTTCCATTGGCCTGTGTCTAGTTATGCATGGTATCATGCTGTTTTAATCATAGAGGTTTTATCTCAAGTTTTCATACCTAGTAGGTGTGTGAGATTTATTTTAGCACACTTTGGGTCCTTTCTTTCTGCAGATACATGTATATCTTCAGTTGTGGGCTATGTTTAATGTTTGTTTTTCTTCCCTCCACTTTCCCCTCACTAATTTTCTTAGGTAGTTTCTTTTTTTCCATTCTTTGTTTCCCTGTTCTGAAAGAGTTTTTGGCCTGATTCCTTCTTTAGATCTATCTATTCTGCAACTTAGCCCATTTATTGAGTTTTTTTTTTATCTCAAAAGTTTAATTTTTATTAAGATGTGATTTTTCATAGCCTGTTCTTTTTATTTAATGGTTATGTTATCCTCATACTTTTCCAAGTATGTAAAACATTCTGTTAATAAAAAATCCTGTCATAATTGCTTTCCTAACTCTATTTCCTTGGAATTAGCTGTCCTGTTTGCAAAGTTTCCTTCNGGGGGAGGAGTGGAGATGCCGGACTTGGGGAGCCCCTTCAGAACCTGCTGCTTCTCGTCTTCCTGTGCTCTGGAGCAGGGTCTGTTTCCTTAGGATGAGGGAGGAAGGTGAGCCAGCCCTGCTACATACAGATGACAATGGGAACCTGGGAGGAAGGGAAGCCCCGCTGGGCAGGCTCTGCCATAACTTAGCACCTCTGTTTCCACCAGGAGAGCCAGAAATCACAGGGCAGTGCCCGCTGACACTGCCTTTGTGGACCAGAAAACGAAACCAGTGCAGGGTGAATTCCAGACAGCAAACCTGCCTCACTCTGGTGTAAAGGGTGAGGGTGTGCTTCACAGAAAACAGTATCTTTCAGGAGACAGCCAGCGAGGGGAGGCACCCCAAACGTTACGTCTGACCCTCAGACCTGCCTGATACTTAGCAAAGGCGGCAGCATCTGGTTTAAAGGTAGGGGCAGAAAAACAAACCCAGAAGAATGTGTCCAGCCAGAAGCAAATGTAGATCGTCACACCTTTCTCCTGCTGTGACCAGCAACAGGGTTGGAGGCAGGGCAAGCTCAATGCGGTGGAGGAGGTGTGCGCACCGAGTCACCTGGACAGACGCTCTCCACTTGTCTCAGTCTCGCTGAGCCCTCCTGCCACGTCCCTCTCGCTTCTCACCTGTCTCTGAGCTGAAAGTACTTTTGAACTCGGCTTTTTTGGAAACAAAAACAAACGTGACAGGATAGAACTACTCCTGGCTCTGATGTCTTCAGCAACACGACAAAATATGATTTCTCAGCACATCTTGAGCCTTCAAACGTGTAGTCACTAGCACATCCTTTCCCGGATGTAGAGGGTTGGGAGGGGGAAAAATGAAAGAAAACAATAGAATCAAGACTCAAACTTAGAAAAGCGTAAGTGACCTTGTCTGCTTATTCTAATCCCAAACAGGACTCTCTGTCACCAGTCAGTGCTTAGGAGATGCAGACTAATTTTAACACTGAAGTGTTAAAAGGATTAAGAAGGTAAATCTGCAGCTTTTACATAAGCAGTCCACACTTTGACATTTTTTAGATTGAAATATAGTTGGTTAACAATATTACTAATTTCAGCTGTACAGCAAAATGATCTGGTTATATGAATACATCCATTTTTAAGGTTTTGATTCTTTTCATTATAGTTTATTACAAGATAATACAGTTCCCTGTGCTATACGGTAAGGGCTTCTCTGGTGGCTCAGATGGTGAAGAATCTGCCTACGATTCAGGAGACCAGGTTCAATCCCTGAGTTGGGAAGATACCCTGGAGGAGGAAATGGCAACCCAGCCCAGTATCTCTACCTGAACAATTCCATGGACAGAAGAGCCTGGTGGGCTACAATCCTCCTTGTTTATTTTTTATATGGCCATGTGCCTACTTTTGACTTTTCCTTTCTTCCCTGTGTGTTCCATGTTACAGTTGCACTATATTATTATGAGCAAGAGAGAGTGGCAATCCAAGGGGGCCAGATACTTGGATTAATCCATGAGGGTGAAGATCAGGATAGACAAACACAAAAGTCTGAGATTGCAGATAAAGGCACTCACCCAAACACAGAAGCTGTGATTTCTCTGTGCCTGGTAGCACTGCGTGGTGTCCGTCAGCCCGGGGCATCAGACCGTGCCCCTTGTTGCCATTTCCTTCTCCAGGGCATCTTCCCGACCCAGGAATCGAACCCTGGTCTCCCGAATTGCAGTCAGACGCTTTACCATATGAGCCACCAGGGAAGCCCTTGATAACCATTCTGCCACTCGTTGCTCTCAAAAAGATGAGCCTTGATTTAGCAAAACGTCTGCGTTTCATCTCAGATCTTGCCATTAGGGAGGACAGACCTTATTAAGGAAAAAAAGCAATCCTTTCTTTGGAGTTTTTGTCCTTTACAAAGACATGGAGTCCCAAGTCAACCCAGGGGTGGCAAGGCAGGTTCCTTCAAGAACAGTGAGGGTCCCTGGCATCAGGGCTCAGTGTGTCTCTGGGAGAACTGTGTGGACAGGGTGGGTGGGAGGCCTTTTACTCAGGGGCAGAATGTGTTGTGGAGTTGGTCTCTCAGAAACCTAGGGGCCTGTGCTCTGCTCTTGCCTACTTCTGGTTACAATTCTTTGAGGTCAAGGAGTATCATTCCTCTTCTGCTCCCTTTACACGCTGGTGCCTCCTCAACCCTCCTCTCTGCCTGGTGCACAGTAGTCACTGATGCTCATTCAGTTAAGGACGTTGTACTCATCAACTTTTAGGAGGCAGAGTATGTGAATAAGTTGAATGAAAGAATTTACTGGGGACAAAATAGGAATGAGGGGGAAGCAAATTTTCACTTTTAGGACCTTACATCTTTTTTCTAAAGCAAGTATCACATGAAAGACGTTCATTTTCCTATTTCCTGTGCCAAAACCCACACAGTTTTATAACAGTACTGTTTGCGGTCTAAGTGTGTAGGCCATCATAAGGTTCTAAAGTGATATGCTTCTTCAAGAAAATTGGTCCTGATTTAAAAATGGTTTTTGAAATTAGCCAGCCACAGAAACACCCAGCATACCCTGTCTCCTTTCCAACTCCTCCAGCTTCACCTGCTCTTTAACTTACTGGGATTGGAAGACAAAACAAAAATCTGCCTGCAAGAAATAGCCTCAACTGCTTCTTATCCCAGACACAAATTTGTAAAGAGTGCAATTATGGTGAGGACAAACACAGCTTTCTCTTCCATTTGCTTTCTGGAAATCCTTTGGTCCAGACCTAAATTTTTTTATTTCATACCTTCTCTGATAGTTTAAGTCACGTCTAAGATGCTGCAAGGAAGACCCTTCAAAGATGCAATAATAACCACAAGGAAAGGAGGGCTGCGGAAATGCCGCGTCACTCTCACAGGTGTTGGCTGCTTCCCCACCACATTCACTGCTGCAACTGTGAGCCCAAGCACAAATCAAAACCGGGCAGCTGCCATCAGAATGAAAACTCAGGAATCTAAGACGTCCGGAGTAGCTGCAGGTCAGCGTGTCGGCCCTGAGGGATAAACTCGCCTGCTGTTTCTGGGCCCCAGTAGGAGCCTCTAGGCCATGACTTGAAAGAAGGCAACAGCAGGTGAAGGAGGAAGTTCAGTCTGAGGATTAAACAATGACGCATTTCAGGGAAAGGGGGAAACCCTAGACAACCTAGTCCTTGGGTCACGTGCTATCTCAGAGCAGGCCCACGGAAGGGGGCCCCCGTCTGCTGTGGAACCAAGTCCGCCCCTGGGCCAGTGCACATGTGCACAACATATGATGTGGGACAGTCTCAGGAGCCAGTCTGGTGTGTATCCACCCTGGGGCGGGTTGGGGAGCCTGCAGTGTAAACCTCCTCGGGATTAACCACTTCTCAGGGTAGAACCCTGGGTAATTAATACCAGATCTGTTCCCCGCACGTCCTACATCCTGCATAAGGGTGAGGACCTGCATGTTTCCCTTCCAGCGTTCTCTTTGGATGAGATGGAAGAAGCTGTTGGCCTAATGTTGGAGATAAGTCATCCCCTCGCACAGTGCCTTGTGCAGATGTGGGCTTGTGAGTGGCACGTGGCATTTACTGGCCAGGCGAGAGCTTGTCTGGAGAGAGAAGGGGGCAGTAAGTATGTGTATATGGAGACGGCAGTAGTGTCCGTGGCCTGGAGGCCTGAAGTGCGGGACTGTGCACTTCCCTGCAGCAGTCTGGAGAGGACGAGGTGTCTCATCAGGCCTGCACTCTGGAGGAACGCCCAACTGCTCGGGTGGACAGACCTGAGAGCTTATAAGATTAGGGTTCCTACAGCGGTTTCCCAAGTGACAGGAATTTTCCTCATCTAGTCTTGCTCGTAGCAGGCAGCCTGAACCAGCTGTTTGCCTCACCCAATTCCTTCCCTTTGTTTATTTCTGAAGCCTTTTCCNAGGTGTCTCATCAGGCCTGCACTCTGGAGGAACGCCCAACTGCTCGGGTGGACAGACCTGAGAGCTTATAAGATTAGGGTTTCTACAGCGGTTTCCCAAGTGACAGGAATTTTCCTCATCTAGTCTTGCTCATAGCAGGCAGCCTGAACCAGCTGTTTGCCTCACCCAATTCCTTCCCTTTGTTTATTTCTGAAGCCTTTTCTTTAAAAACAAAACCAAGTAAATGATAACAGGGGAAAAAAAGGTTTAAAAAGACTTCATATCTCTGGCATTTTTCCTTTCTTATGCAACTCAAAAATTGCTTTCTCTTTAGTCCCTATATTTTTCTCCTGTATCAGCTTACCAGTATTTGTGGACCGACTGGCTGTCCCTAGTCTAACTGTCTCTTTGATCAATCAATGTAGACATCAACTTAAGATTACATGTAAACCTTAAATAGGTGAAATTTCTTATCCTTGACTCCACATTTGATATTCTATGAGGAAGATTGGGGTTGGCTCCCTGAGTAGGGGACCACCATCCTTTCCCCTTGGTTGTAAGTTCAAGCGGTCCGAGAAATTGCCCAGATGGCATTCAGCACCACAGGGCCTGAGATGGGGAGATGTTTAGGGGAGTTGTCCTGGGGGAGGGAAGAGCGTTCTCCGCGTGCTCACACCAGGCCGGCAGCCACAAAGGCCAGCAGCCACAAAGCCTCAGAGCCCGGTGTGTGCCTCCATCCGAGCGGACGGCGTGTGCTTGAAAACCGCAGACAGAACCACAGCTCGGGAGCCAGACATGACCTTGTTCTTCAGTGAAAAACAAGTGAACGTCACCTGCCCCAGGGTCACTTGGCAGCGGAGCCCCGCGACAGAAGGGGCTCCACGGAAAGGGCAGCACAAATCCGGGCATTAAAATAACCCGAATGGTGTCGTTTTCTGATCAAGTGCCTTTCCCTCCCGGGTTTGTGAGTTTCGAGCCTGAGAATGTCTCCCCACAGCTCAGGTTTCTCTGCTGCCACCCTGGTCTCAGCCTGGAATGTGCGCCCCGGCCATCCAGGTCTGATGGAACTATGTCACAGTCCCGAAATGGAGAGACTTCATCTCACAGACGGTAGTGCTGGCAGGCCCAGCTCAGGCGGCCGGTCCTGGGCCCCGGGCAGCGTGACATGTCCCAGCTCTTGGTGGACAGATGGCCTGAGCGCCAATCTGTGCCCAGTAAACTGGGGTCTGTGAGCCCTCCCACTGGGAGCAGACGGGGAGCACAGGCCGAGGTGCCACAGGCTCACTTGGGGACAATCACTTCGGTTCTCAGACAGGCAGACCCTGGTGGGAGGCCCTTGAGTTTCTGGAAGGTTGGGTCAGAGGGCAGCAAGCAGCCAGTCACACAATGGAAGACAGGGCTCATGGCCGAACTGAGCTGCTCTCCTTCATTAATGGGGGCCCAGGGGCGATGGCGTCACCTGCAGGGCAGGTGGGGCCTGGGGATCAACGAGGGACCACCCCTTTCTTGGTGAGGACTAGGCCTCAAGGGGGACCACCCACTGCTCGTGAGCAAGAGAGGGCAGCAGAGTGTGGCCATTTGGGCCTGGTGAGCTCCTGGGTCGAGGAGCAGTCCTTCCGGAGCAGCCCGGGTGTAAGGTGCCTGGGCCCTGTGCTCGGCCAGCCTCGCTCCCCACCTCCACTGTGAGAACAGCAGTGGTAGCCAAACCATAGCCCCCACTCCTGCTTCAGCCCCTGCAGACTCCCTCTGGACGTCCCCTAGAGCCTCTTCATGGTCCAGGAGCTGCACCTTCTGCCGGGCAAGGTGTAGGAAGCCTGGCCTCCAGGTCCCAGAGCCGCTCCTGTCTTGAGTGGCTGCTTCCATCCCACGCATCTCCTGCCACTGTCCTTTACCACCACCCGTGGGCACGAGGCCAGCTTTGAGGCCCTTCCCCGCACAGGCTGTATTTTACCTCTCAGAGCCCCCAGTGCCACGCAAGGCGCTCACAACACTGAGGAACGCACCAATGCGAGCCCATCACACCTGGCATGGAATCCTGAGGTGGGATCTGGGGATCAGCCTCATCTCCCCCCACAGCCTCCTCGCCTCCGCCAGGGGCCCCGTGCTCACGTCAGGCTTCTGGCCCCTGTGTCTGCTGGGATGTCCAGGGCTTATTCCCTCGTCCATTGTTTCTCTCGCCAAATGCCCCCTTCTCATCTCAGACAGCACTTTCCCGAGCAGGCAGGCTGAAAAATAGCTGTCTTCACCACATAATCTCATCCTGTTGTGTTGTTCTTCGCACTTACTACCAACTGACAATCATTGCATTAGCTCACACAATAGATTACTACGCGACACTGCAAAGGTTTCAATTTTTTTGTTGTGTGTGACTGACCCCCATAAGACTGCAAGCTCCAGGAGGGCCAAGACCTGGCTTTCTCCCCAGCTAGTCCTCTGTGCTGGCCCACAGCGGTGCTGGAATGCTGTAGGTACTCACTGCTCGCTGAACAAATGGGTGGGAAAATGCATGAGCAGATGAATGTTTCTTTGTAAAGTAAGAACCGATATAAATTATCTCTTAATGTGATGGGTAATCAACCACCAAATTATCTAAGGCTTCCTTTTAAAGAACCAAAGAGCATAAGAACTATAAAGGTCTTTGAAAGCTGGTCAGTCCCCAAACGTACAGATTAGGAAACTGAGTCCCAGGGAGGGAAAAGGACTGCAGTGAACACTCACAAAATCAGTGTCTTTGACTTCCAGCTGTCAGCCCTTTCTAAAACAGGGTCTTGTTTCTGCATTCTTCCCCACCTCTGTGTGTCCAGCAGGACCCTGCAAAATTGTCTGCAATTGGAATAGAAGAAATGCAAGCGTATGCCAAAAGCTAAGTTGTGCCTGGGACTCCACCCTCCATCTGCCCTTCTCCCCAGACACCCGTGGAATCTCACTGTGGGCACTGTAGATGGACGCAACCCACTCACTTCTGCAGTAAGGGGTGCATCTGCTCTGCTCATCGAACATCAGCCATTCCTGATGTTCCTTTTAAAGAAATTCTCTAGAGGCTTCTAAGAAACTCCCAGCCTGTCCAAAGCCTTCTCTCCCGGCTGGCCCTGGAGAGAGACTGCCCCCTCTTGCTCTGCATGTAAAATTATGTTTGACAGCAATGAAAACCAACAGTTCAACAGCAATCATTTCTTGGCAGGACAGATTGGCATGAGATCTGCCCCAAAACAAAATAAGCCTTTCAGGGAAGTATTTTTCAAGCTGCGCCGGCCTTCTCAAGCCTCTTGGAGGTTCTAATATGGCTGACTCGGGAGCCGAGGCCGAGCCCCAGCCAGAGCCATCAGTGATGGTCAATGACATGATGGCCAGGAGGGGAGACTCGGAGCTGAGTGTCTCCTGAACAGCTCAGACAAGGGTGACTGCTGCGGACCTCCCCCTGGGGAGAGGCCATCTACACTGCGCCTGCTGTGCTCCAATGTCCCGTCAGTGATCTCAGTCCTGGAGGAGGGGTCAGACGAGCACTCCTTCCTTCCCCTCCTCCTCTTTTCGCTTCCCAGCTCCTATCCATCATTCTCTACAGTTCTTAGCATCACCACCGTTCCCAAGGCTGTGTGGGCCACTCTGAGGGGACCTTCTGTCACCAGGAAGCATGCTGTGTTCCCTGGGCCTGAAATCTTGTTCCACCCTGTGCCTCTGGTCTCCTGCCTCCTAAGCGGCCATGCTTTCTAGGCTTGGTTCCAGAGCAGGCCCACAGCATAACGCAAACATCAAAGATGGCAAGCAGCCCAGGGACAGCACGGTTCATCGTGCCCTGGGGAGAGCCAAGCCACATCTGCGCTGCTGTCTTCTGAACGCCCACCAGAGGTAGCCCGAGACCTCCAGAGTCAGGCCACGGCCGGCGCCTCGAGGCCAGCAGGTGGCACTATTAGCTCAGCCACCAGCAGGGAGCGATCCCCACTGAGCAGGTGGGCAGCACCCTCTCTGGGCAAATGGAGTCTCTGTGTGGGAAGGGCAGTCACGGAGGAGACACTGCCACGACCCACCACGTGCAGCTTCCCTGCCCGACAAGCACAGTCAGGCCCCATAAGCCTGAGTTGGTGGAAAGCTCCAGATGAGGAACTGGATTCTCTGGTTTGGGTTCTCAGTGCACAGATGCTTTGCTGGGAGGCCTGGAAGGAAGTCATTCATTCTCTCTGCCCACAGCTTCCTCGACCTTCCATGTGTTTACCTAACATAAATTAAAGCCATACTGTAGGACCAGATGGGCTCAGGACTCAGGAACGAAAAGGACAAGCCCTGTGTTGGACAGTGTCGCAGTGGGCAGGGTGGGGAGGGGTGTGGACCCCTTAGAGGAGAAGCAACTTTGTTCTCGTAGAAATTTTTTCTACTACCAACTTGGGCTCCTCACAGGAGGTCCCGCCCTGTTTTCAGTGTTCTATGTAAATTAACTCATTTAATCCTCCCAAAGAGGGCATGAAAAATGAGTTCTTTCCTATATTTAAAGGTGGCAGGATAGAAGCATGGAGGGGCTTACTCTTGCTGGCTCATCTATCTGTAAGGGACAGAGCTGGTTCAAATCCAGGCACTCCAGCCCCTAACCCATCCCCATAGTCATGTTTTTAGTCATCTGGCCCGCAAACCAGCACAAATTCGTAGCAGAACCAATGAAGCTCCGATACCTCACCCCCAGTTCCTGTTCTCTCCACCACAGTGCTCCCCCTGGTCCTGAAGCCCCTCTGTCAGGGGTGCTCTTCACCCAGATCTCCAAGGACCTGCTCCCTAGATTTCTTCTCTGCCCTCTGCACCCCAGAGTGTGGCTGCACACACTCCCACCCTGTGAACCCCTGCATGTCCGATACCCCTTTCTCTGCTTCTTCACAGATAACAGTTACCACCACTTACTTGCCATTCATGTGTCTTCTTCTCTAAAGTGCAATGTTTGAAGGCAAGCTCTATGGTCCTCAATGCCAGAACCCTGGTTACGGCACATCAGAGCATTCAGTAAATAGTCAGTGAATAAATAGATGAGCAAATAGCAGATCAATCCACAGGCTGGAAGCAAAAACCTGGGGTGCTCTGTGCTCCGTGCTTAGGTACCACTCGCACACCCAGACCTGGCCAGACCCTGCCTCCTCTGGACACTCTCTGAATCTTTCCACTTCCTGGAGAGATTTGTTCCTTGAGGTTTAATGTCACATCCCCAACAAATCTTTGCTTAAACTGTGGGTACTTCTGAAAGGGAGATTACAATACTTCAATGAATTTTCAGCCATGAACACTCCTGAATATACTAAACAATACATAGACAACATTTTATGTATAAGAGCCAAACTGAAATAGAGCTGGCGAGGATGCCGTCCTTACAACACGCCCATCAGAGCACCTGCCGCTTTGCACGCTGCACTGATTGCCTTCTGTTTCTGGCTCTCTGCTTTCCTGGCACCCATGAAAAAGGTTCTTCCCAGATGCTTGGTGGTGGGTGGGTGGGTGATACAACATGACTGGTCCTAGCCCATCACACCTAAGTGGATCTGTTACCCACTTAAAGTTCCAATGAGAGACCCACGGGCGCTCTCTTTTCCTTTTGACTCAGCCACCTGCCAGCCTTAGCCTGAGTCCCTGAGTGACTGTGATGAGCAGGGGACCCCATCTCCCCAGTCTCCACACAGCGCTCTTGTGAGGTGTTCTGTGCTGCCCTTGTTTTGAAAAGAAAGAGCAGGCTCTGAGTCATTAAACAATTTTCCTGAGATGACACAGGTAATAAGTGACAGCCAGGAATGGAAATCAGGGGTGTTTGACACTAAAACACATAATTTTCACTTAGTCTTACTCTCTGCCAAATCTGTATTAAAGAAAAAATGAGTAGGAAAATGGGAATACCAGCCATTTCCTAGAAAACAGAAGCTTTGTCAGGGTACCACGGCTTTGGGGAATAAAGAGGGCACTGGGGTCCTAAGAAACCCATGACCAGAGGGGATATGAAGGGGCTAATCTATGGACCATGTTGTCCTGGTTCATAGTTTTGCATGTTGAAGAGTTAGAATCCTTGGTCTGCAGCCTGATTCCTTCCACCTACAGACTCATTAATGAGGTAAAGGAATATGCGGGCTTCCCAGGTGAAGAACCCGCCTGCCAGTGAAGGAGCCATAAGAGACACAGGTTTGATGCCTGAGTCAGGAAGATTCTCTGGAGGAGGGCACGGCAACCCACCGCAGTACTGTTGCCTGGAGAGTCCCGTGGACAGAGGAGCCTCGCGGGCTACAGCCCATGGAGTTGAAAGAGTCCTATGCGACTGAAGCCACTTAGCTTGCACGCACAACACGCATGCAAACGAATAAGCAGTGAGGTCTATCCGTGTGCCAGGTCTTGTGCTGAGGGTGCCCTGATGGGTGCTCTCCAGCTCCCCGCTGTCAGGGACCTACAGGCTGTCCACAGAGCCCACTCCTTCCATGTTTCAGACAGAAGCAGCCACCCCCGTAGAGGCTAAGTGGCTAGTCATTTGCTCTGAGAGTTCTCGAGAGTCGAATCTCAGCTCCCCCACATACTCTTGGGCACAACTTCTGAGACTCTCTGCTGTTCCATTTCTCATCTGCCCTAAGCTCCACTTGACCTTATGGAGTGATTGCCAAGGTGATGGGATAAGCATTTGCAAGGACAGCCTGGATGTCTTTTAAATGGGTAGTGGTACACGGACGAGAAACCCTCTTCTCCCAACCTTCACGTTTAGTTTTTAAAGAGAGAGGAGACAGATGTATTTCCACCAATTCTGAGGCTTTTTAAGAGGAAGGGGTGGGGACTCGGACACTGAAAAGGAGCCACTGTAAATACTGTGACCAGCGGAATTTTTGTGGCCTGATGGCTTTGAAAATAAACTCCAGGCTGGGTGTAATCGCACCTCCTGCCACAGGAGATTAGCTAATGTGGGTGAAGCACTTGGAGTACTGAAAGCAAAATACTGTCATGATTAGCAGGATTCTGATACCTCCCTCTTGAGATTCTTAACCGACTTGCTTCGTGCCCGTTTGGCGAATCCTTGTATTGCTGCTTCCAGAACCGGGAACAAAATTTTCTGGATCAGATGGGCTCCTCCGCTGCTCTTCAGAAGACCTGTTAGGTGGAGATCCTGGGGTCTCAAGGAGGAGGTGGAGACTGGGAGAAGGAGGAATCAAGAGAAGGAAGGAGAGAAGGAAGGCCAAGAGCAGCTCAATTCTCTCTTCCCATTAAGGCCTTCTCCAAAGCACTGCGTTTGTCTACAAGAGCAAAAGAGGTGTAATTTGTTACTGAAAGCAAATGTTGAAGCTCTCACTCTAAAAAGTCTAAAGTAAAGAAAGCCCAGGGGAAAAGGGACCTAAAAAGAAAGAACACTGATGCACAAAACAGATGGTTATCATGAAAATGGGAGGGACCAACGTATCCCCTGCTTGTGTCCCTCCCCGGATGGCCCCTGCTTGCCACCTGGGTCCATCCAGGCTGCCGAAGATCCCCTCAGCCCCCTCTCCCAGGCTGGCTGGTCACTCACCCCTGCGTGGCACACACCCCTCCCACACCTCACCTCTCACCTTGCCTCTGGCAACGGTGTCACCATACTTTTAAGATTCCTCCTGGAAGTTGCTCGTGGCCCTGGAGCAGGCATGCTGTTTCCTCTGATATCACGGCAGGCTTACATGAAGCAGCCACCTTGGTTAGAGCTGTACAGTGGTCCTTCGTTTGCCACTAAAATGTGTTTCTCTCTGATAAAGTTTAAACGCTTCAAAGGCAGGACTCTTATCTTACTTACATCTGAGTACATAAATGTGTGCCTTGATAAAACCACACTTTATTCACCACTAAACGTCGAACATTCCCCAAACATGCCCACCGGCACCGACTATATGGAAGTGGCAGAAAATGCTGAAGGTCTGCCTCCCAAGCAGGAGCCTCCTGCAGAGTCTTCCACTCTCTGCTAATATGGTACCTGAGCTCTTCACTGCCAACGGTCTCTTCCTGCAGGGACTTCCCTGGGGGTCTGGTGGTTTAGACTCTGCAGAGGCTTGACACCTGATTGGGGAACTGTGATCCCTGTGAGGCACAGACAAAAACAAACAACAATAAAAGCCCTAAAAATCTCTTCCTTTGGATGAAGACAAGGGTTCTCCTCCTTCCTGGGCTATTCTCAGACTCTCAGATAAAGTCTGGTTTTGTCCTGCTTCCAAACGACNCGCTCTCTTAAGAGTGAGAAAGCACTTCCTCATAAGCCTCCCAGAAAATCTCTCTTTGGTCACATGCCCATTCCTAAACCAGTCACTGTCATGAGGGATAGGATAACTCTTCAGACCAGTCAGATCTACCCTTGAAGCTACGGGAAATTCCACAAACTCTTTGCATACCACCCATGAGCGGAGGGATGGGATGGATGTTGCCTATTGAGCACAACATCCACTGTACCCTCCTGACACCTATATAGTAAATTGCACATAGCAATGTCAACAAGTCTTTGTTGATGGAATAGAAGTCTGTATTATGAAGTGAATTTCCTATGGACAGAACTGGGTCCAGAAAGTCACTGAAGAAGAGCTGAGACTGAGAAGGACCACTGGGCTGGGAGCTAGAAACACTGCATTCTCTTACTTATTTGATCTTATTTATTTTTTGGCTGTGCTGCAAAGTGTGTGGGATTTTAGCTCCACATCTAGGGATCAAACCTGAGCCCCCTGCACTGGAAGCATGGAGTCTTAACCACTGGATAATCAGGGAAGTCCCTGCATTCTCTTCTTGACCACTTTTGACACTTTAAAAATTTTTTTATTTAATTGGAGGCTAATTATTTTACAATATTGTAGTGGGTTTTGCCATACATTGACATGAGTTAGCCATGGGTGTACACGTGCTCCCCATCCTGAACCCCCCTCCCACCTCTCTCCCCATTCCATCCCTCAGGGTCATCCCAGTGCACCGGCCCTCAGCATCCTGTCTCATGAGTCGAACCTAGACTGGCAATCTGTTTCACATATGATAATATACATGTTTCAATGCTATTCTCTCAAATCATCCCACCCTCACCTTCTCCCGCAGAGTCCAAAAGACTGTTCTATGCATCTGTGTCTCTTTTGCTATCTTGCATATAAGGTCATCATTACCATCTTTCAAAATTCCATATATATGCGTTAGTATGCTCTATTGGTGTTTTTCATTCTGACTTACTTCACTCTGTATAATAGGTTCCAGCTTCATCCACTTCATTAGAACTGATTCAAATGTGTTCTTTTTAATGGCTGAATAATATTCCATTCTGTATATGTACCACTGCTTTCTTATCCATTCATCTGCTGATGGACATCTAGGTTGCTTCCATGTCCTGGCTATTATAAACAGTGCTGCAATGAACATTTGGGTACACGTATCTCTTTCAATTCTGGTTTCCTCAGAGTGTATGCCCAGCAGTGGGATTTCTGGGTCATATAGCAGTTCTAGTTCCAGTTTTTTAAGGAATCTCCACACTGTTCTCCATAGTGGCTGTACTAGTTTGCATTCCCACCAACAATGTAAG
Source organism: Raphicerus campestris (assembly GCA_006410735.1). Taxonomy (NCBI): domain Eukaryota; kingdom Metazoa; phylum Chordata; class Mammalia; order Artiodactyla; family Bovidae; genus Raphicerus; species Raphicerus campestris. The sequence goes on along the minus strand of SJYW01054570.1, from coordinate 230,730 downwards.
AGGGTTCCCTTTTCTCCACACCCTCTCTAGCATTTATTGCTTGTAGACTTTTCTATAGCAGCCATTCTGACCAGTGTGAGATGGTACCTTATTGTGGTTTTGATTTGCATTTCTCTGATAATGAGTGATATTGAGCATCTTTTCATGTGTTTGTTAACCATCTGTATGTCTTCTTTGGAGAAATATCTGTTTAGTTCTTTGGCCCGTTTTTTGATTGGGTTATTTATTTTTCTGGAATTGAGCTGCAGGAGTTGCTTGTATATTTTTGAGATTAGTTGTTTGTCAGTTGCCTCATTTGCTATTATTTTCTCCCATTCTGAAGGCTGTCTTTTCACCTTGCTTATAGTTTCCTTCCTTGTTGACACTAACTTTTTGTGTAAACTTTGGATATTCCATATGCAAAATATATTCAATCCTGTCTTTCCCATAGTTCCAAAGGGTTGTTTCAAGATGAAAAAAGATGTACATCAAAGTCCTTTAGCTTCCTAGGAAAAAAGAAAATGTGCTATGTTATTTCATAATATTTTGTCACAAGATGGGAATTTTCCAAGTTCATGAAAATTATCTTTTGTTAAGATAAAAATCTCCTGCTTATGACAGGTGACTAGAGTGCTACTTTTAAAACTGAGCCAAAAAATAATGGAACGCTAAGCTGCATGAGGGAACCACCCATGTCTCTGAGTCGACACTTGGCCTGTTTTTCCTGGGCTTGGACTTCATGTTTGATTTAATGAGGGCTCGACTAGAACCTCATTCTTTAGCTTCTCTGTCTGTTCTTGGGGGATTTGAGCATGTTGTAGCAGTGGTATCAGAAAACATAACACTTTTATTAAGTCCATCAAATGGCCGACTCTCTGTCCTGGGGGCCAGATCATGCTGGTCTGTTATCATGACTCTGTTCCAGCACTTCTCATAGCAGCTGTTTTCAAACACATTCTTGGGCTCATACTTAAAGTATGATGTTAATCCATTTGTTCATTCAGCTATCCATTGCTGTGTAATCTTGATCACTATCAAACCCCAACATATTTAGTAGGCCTAGATCCAGCAATAGCACTGAGCTGTGCTTTGCTTAGAAGGAATTACTCAGATATGTTGTCTCTGGGTGTGATCCTCAGTGGCCTCAGGGCGCTCTCTCTGTGCTTCATTCTTTCACAACTATATATACCACCTGCAACTCTTATTTTTTAAAAGCACTTCATTACACTCATGATGATCATGTTAGTATAGGTCACCATGTTGAACATCCAAGCCTCCAGATGCCCCAGGAGTCCTTGGGAGAGGTTAATTTACAAGCCCTGTAGGTTCTTCACAAGACTGGAAAAACCTAAGCCTGACAGTAAGAAAGCCAGTGTTGGGGCCAGTGTCCACTTGCTACCCACCTATCCTTCACCATGGCGCTTCAGCTCCTTTATTCAGCAACAAGTCTAAAATTTCTAGATCCTGTCCTTCCTTCTGTTCTATTATGATCTTGCCTGTATATCCCATAATCTGTAAATTACCAGGTTAACTACCACCAATAAACTCTAAATAAACTAAAACTGGGGAAAGAGGAAAAGAAAAATTATTTTTAAAATAGAAATTATATATATGGAAAAAATACAGGTCCATATATCTGAAGTTGGTTAAAAGTATAGTTAGTATTTATGATTTTCCTATTTTGTGTTCTCTTTGCTTTCAGGCAGTTTTTTTCTTAAAGGAGTTTTTTTCATACCTTCATACCTGAAAATTCTGAGACCTTGATGGTTTTGCTTATTTAGAGTTACTGTAATCTTCCATTAAGTTTTCTAATCTTTGGAAACTGATGCTATTTCTTCCCTAAATGTTATTAGAATTCACTAGGGATGACATCTGGGCCTGGAGTTTTCTTTCTGGAAAGTTATATTACAGATTCAGTTTATTGAGTACATATAGAGTCATTTCAGATTTTTAAAATTTTTTCTTGAGTTGATTTTGGTAACTGTTTTCCTTGGAAATTGTGTGCTTTTTCAGAATATAAACATTGTTGTTATTTTTAATGTTGTAGGATCTAGAAGATAAGCTGATGTGAGAATCACAAATTGCATTTAGCTGTTAAGATGCAATTTTCATTAGCATTTAGTCTGAAATATTTTCCACTAAGAATTCTTTCATCCACAGATTATTTTTAAGTATAGTGCTTAATTTCCAAACATTTAGGTATTTCTAGTTATTCAGAGGTTACTGATTTCTAACTTAATTCCAGTATGACCAGAGAATATA
>SJYW01054570.1:195909-226351 GCA_006410735.1 Raphicerus campestris | reverse complement strand
GAGTGTATGCCCAGCAGTGGGATTTCTGGGTCATATAGCAGTTCTAGTTCCAGTTTTTTAAGGAATCTCCACACTGTTCTCCATAGTGGCTGTACTAGTTTGCATTCCCACCAACAATGTAAGAGGGTTCCCTTTTCTCCACACCCTCTCTAGCATTTATTGCTTGTAGACTTTTCTATAGCAGCCATTCTGACCAGTGTGAGATGGTACCTTATTGTGGTTTTGATTTGCATTTCTCTGATAATGAGTGATATTGAGCATCTTTTCATGTGTTTGTTAACCATCTGTATGTCTTCTTTGGAGAAATATCTGTTTAGTTCTTTGGCCCGTTTTTTGATTGGGTTATTTATTTTTCTGGAATTGAGCTGCAGGAGTTGCTTGTATATTTTTGAGATTAGTTGTTTGTCAGTTGCCTCATTTGCTATTATTTTCTCCCATTCTGAAGGCTGTCTTTTCACCTTGCTTATAGTTTCCTTCCTTGTTGACACTAACTTTTTGTGTAAACTTTGGATATTCCATATGCAAAATATATTCAATCCTGTCTTTCCCATAGTTCCAAAGGGTTGTTTCAAGATGAAAAAAGATGTACATCAAAGTCCTTTAGCTTCCTAGGAAAAAAGAAAATGTGCTATGTTATTTCATAATATTTTGTCACAAGATGGGAATTTTCCAAGTTCATGAAAATTATCTTTTGTTAAGATAAAAATCTCCTGCTTATGACAGGTGACTAGAGTGCTACTTTTAAAACTGAGCCAAAAAATAATGGAACGCTAAGCTGCATGAGGGAACCACCCATGTCTCTGAGTCGACACTTGGCCTGTTTTTCCTGGGCTTGGACTTCATGTTTGATTTAATGAGGGCTCGACTAGAACCTCATTCTTTAGCTTCTCTGTCTGTTCTTGGGGGATTTGAGCATGTTGTAGCAGTGGTATCAGAAAACATAACACTTTTATTAAGTCCATCAAATGGCCGACTCTCTGTCCTGGGGGCCAGATCATGCTGGTCTGTTATCATGACTCTGTTCCAGCACTTCTCATAGCAGCTGTTTTCAAACACATTCTTGGGCTCATACTTAAAGTATGATGTTAATCCATTTGTTCATTCAGCTATCCATTGCTGTGTAATCTTGATCACTATCAAACCCCAACATATTTAGTAGGCCTAGATCCAGCAATAGCACTGAGCTGTGCTTTGCTTAGAAGGAATTACTCAGATATGTTGTCTCTGGGTGTGATCCTCAGTGGCCTCAGGGCGCTCTCTCTGTGCTTCATTCTTTCACAACTATATATACCACCTGCAACTCTTATTTTTTAAAAGCACTTCATTACACTCATGATGATCATGTTAGTATAGGTCACCATGTTGAACATCCAAGCCTCCAGATGCCCCAGGAGTCCTTGGGAGAGGTTAATTTACAAGCCCTGTAGGTTCTTCACAAGACTGGAAAAACCTAAGCCTGACAGTAAGAAAGCCAGTGTTGGGGCCAGTGTCCACTTGCTACCCACCTATCCTTCACCATGGCGCTTCAGCTCCTTTATTCAGCAACAAGTCTAAAATTTCTAGATCCTGTCCTTCCTTCTGTTCTATTATGATCTTGCCTGTATATCCCATAATCTGTAAATTACCAGGTTAACTACCACCAATAAACTCTAAATAAACTAAAACTGGGGAAAGAGGAAAAGAAAAATTATTTTTAAAATAGAAATTATATATATGGAAAAAATACAGGTCCATATATCTGAAGTTGGTTAAAAGTATAGTTAGTATTTATGATTTTCCTATTTTGTGTTCTCTTTGCTTTCAGGCAGTTTTTTTCTTAAAGGAGTTTTTTTCATACCTTCATACCTGAAAATTCTGAGACCTTGATGGTTTTGCTTATTTAGAGTTACTGTAATCTTCCATTAAGTTTTCTAATCTTTGGAAACTGATGCTATTTCTTCCCTAAATGTTATTAGAATTCACTAGGGATGACATCTGGGCCTGGAGTTTTCTTTCTGGAAAGTTATATTACAGATTCAGTTTATTGAGTACATATAGAGTCATTTCAGATTTTTAAAATTTTTTCTTGAGTTGATTTTGGTAACTGTTTTCCTTGGAAATTGTGTGCTTTTTCAGAATATAAACATTGTTGTTATTTTTAATGTTGTAGGATCTAGAAGATAAGCTGATGTGAGAATCACAAATTGCATTTAGCTGTTAAGATGCAATTTTCATTAGCATTTAGTCTGAAATATTTTCCGCTAAGAATTCTTTCATCCACAGATTATTTTTAAGTATAGTGCTTAATTTCCAAACATTTAGGTATTTCTAGTTATTCAGAGGTTACTGATTTCTAACTTAATTCCAGTATGACCAGAGAATATATTCTGTTGATTTCCATCTTTTGAAATACATTAAAACTTGTTTCATGGTTCAGAATGGCCAATTTTAGGAAATCTGTGTGCTTTCGTAAAGAATTTATATTCTGCATCTGTTGGATGTAGTGTTCAATATATATCAACTGGGTCACATTTTTTCAGACCTTCCACATATTTACTATATTTTTCTCTCTATTCTTTCAGTACTGAGTGAGGTTGATTCTGGATGTGTCTAGTTCTCTTCTTTATCTTATGAAGTTTTGCTTTATATAATTTGAAGGTATGCTCTTCAGTTCAGTTCAGTTGCTCAGTCATGTCTGACTCTTTGCGACCCCATGAATCGCAGCACGCCGGGCCTCCCTGTCCATCACCAACTCCTGGAGCTCACTCAGACTCACATCCATCGAGTCAGTGATGCCATCCAGCCATTTCATCCTCTGTCATCCACTTCTCCTCCTAAATCCAATCCCTCTCAGCATCAGAGTCTTTTCTGAGTCAGCTCTTCGCATGAGGTGGCCAAAGTACTGGAGTTTCAGCTTTAGCATCATTCCTTCCAAAGAAATCCCAGGGCTGATCTCCTTCAGAATGGACTGGTTGGATCTCCTTGCAGTCCATGGGACTCTCAAGAGTCTTCTCCAACACCACAATTCAAAAGCATCAATTCTTCGGTGCTCAGCCTTCTTCACAGTCCCAATTTCACATCCATATATGACTACTGGAAAAACCTTAGCCTTGACTAGACGGACCTTAGTCGGCAAAGTAATGTCTCTGCTTTTGAATATGCTATCTAGGTTGGTTATAACTTTTCTTCCAAGGAGTAAGCATCTTTTAATATCATGGCTGCAGTCACCATCTGCAGTGATTTGGGAGCCCCCCAAAATAAAGTCTGACACTGTTTCCACTGTTTCCCTGTCTATTTCCCATGAAGTGATGGGACCAGATGCCATGATCTTCGTTTTCTGAATGTTGAGCTTTAAGCCAACTTTTTCACTCTCCTCTCTCACTTTCCTCAAGAGGCTTTTTAGTTCCTCTTCACTTTCTGCCATAAGGGTGGTGTCATCTGCATATCTGAGGTGATTGATATTTCTCCCGGCAATCTTGATTCCAGCTTGTGTTTCTTCCAGTCCAGTGTTTCTCATGATGTACCCTGCATATAAGTTAAATAAGCAGGGTGACAATATACAGCCTTGATGTACTCCTTTTCCTATTTGGAACCAGTCTGTTGTTCCATGTCCAGTTCTAACTGTTGCTTCCTGACCTGCATACAGATTTCTCAAGAAGCAGGTCAGGTGGTCTGGTATTCCCATCTCTTTCAGAATTGTCCATAGTGTATTGTGATTCACACAGTCAAAGGCTTTGGTTAGTCAATAAAGCAGAAATAGATGTTTTTCTGGAACTCTCTTGCTTTTTTGATGATCCAGCAGACGTTGGCAATTTGATCTCTGGTTCCTCTGCTTTTTCTAAAACCAGCTTGAATATCAGAAAGTTCACTTAGGTACAAACAAATTTAGAATTGTTGTGACTTCCTTATGGATTGATCCTTTTCTACCCTAAGTTTTCCCTATTAGCCTCTTTTATCTCTAGTCATATTTCTTGGCCAATTGTACTTTTAACTATTATAGCAACAGTAGCTTTTTTTGGTTAATATTAACATTGCATCTATATTTTTTCATTCTTTCACTTTCAATGTTTATTTTTCCTTATATTTAAGATACTGTGTTTTTTAAGTAGCATGTACTTGGGTTTTGTGGTTGGTTTTAATTCAGTCTTTTTAAAAAATCTTGATATTTTAATTGAATTATTTTAATATAATTACTCACATATTTGGATTTATGACTATTATTTTACTATTTGTTTTCTATTTGTTCTATCCTATAATCTTCTTTTCTGCCTTCTTGCATTTTGTTTGTTTAATGAGCATCTTTTACTGATTTATTTCTCCTTCTATTAGTTTGTTGTTTATGGTTTGAAAGAGTCAATATTCAATTAGATATGACAATATAATTTCTCTATTCTTTGACCTTTGTTTTTTTCTTATATTTTCATGCCTTTTTCTGATATTATATTTCNTTCTGCCTTCTTGCATTTTGTTTGTTTAATGAGCATCTTTTACTGATTTATTTCTCCTTCTATTAGTTTGTTGTTTATGGTTTGAAAGAGTCAATATTCAATTAGATATGACAATATAATTTCTCTATTCTTTGACCTTTGTTTTTTTCTTATATTTTCATGCCTTTTTCTGATATTATATTTCTTTTGCTTAAAAATTTTATTATATATTTAACTGTAAGTCTGCTGATGATGAATTTTTACAGCTTTTGGGTTCTGGAATTGCCTTAATTTCACCTTCAAATTTTTAACAAATTTTATTTCAATTAATTAATTTTATTTTTAAGTTTTTTTTTTTAAGAGTAGTTTTAGGTTCTCAGCATAATTGAAGGAAGGGTACAATGATTTTCCAAATACGANAAGAGTTGACTCATTGGAAAAGACTCTGATGCTGGGAGGGATTGGGCAGGAGGAGAAGGGGAAAACAGAGGATGAGATGGCTGGATGGCATCACTGACTTGATGGACGTGAGTCTGAGTGAACTCCGGGAGCTGGTGATGGACAGGGAGGCCTGGCGTGCTGTGATTCATGGGGTCGCATAGTCGGACACGACTGAACGACTGAACTGAACTGATCCTCCTAACTCTGCTCAGGCCATCTGAGATAAGCTTAAAGGAAGTTCCCAGCAGCTTTGAAACACACACCTTGGATTAGGGAAGAATGTGGAAAAAGATCTGAAGGGAAGAGGCCATCCCTGGCTTGGGGATGGTGAGGGCCATGTTAGGAGGATGAAGAGAAAGCTGCAGCGACCTGAGTGGTACCAGAGGCTGGACAAGAAGAAGAGTTTTACAAGATCCAAATATAGATCCCAGGGCAGAGCCAGCCTTGAAGCAGCTTGAAAGCCTCTCTACCCAACGGGGCCACCCATGTGGGAATGCTGGGAGGGTGACCTCAGCAGAAGAGAACCAAGCTGAACCACCAGCTATAGCCTGGGAGGATGTTGTTACCAGCAGCTAAGGCAGGTGACACCCACACCAGAAAGTGGCAGTGACCGTGCCCAGTGGGAGGGGCTCAGAGGAATCTAGAAAAGCCCCACAAGAGAGAAAGGCAGCCTTGGATCCTCAGCACGGAAGGCCCCATCACAGCTGCACCTATCACATAGGGAATGTGCACCCCACCATGTCTTGCACCCCCCAAAATCCGGTGTGACAAGAAGCCTGAGAAGTACAGGAAGATCCGAGTGGGCAGTATGGTAGGGCTCAGATCTCTGCAGGCTTCCCAGCCCCCAGCCTGGCAGGGGAGGCAGAAGGAGCCATCCAAAGAGAGTTTGATAAAAGAATATAAATGACCTGAATATTCTATGGGATCTGCAGGAAGGAAGAGGGAACTGAGAAAGAATTCAACACCAAGTGCAGAGAAGTCCCCTCCTATTTGCATTCTACCATGTTCAGTCCTTCAGATTTAAGGTAAGACAGTTACAGCTGTGCTCACCAAACCAGCCACGTGGGGCTCAATGCTCTGTGGGCACCACCTTCAAATTCTTAATAATTTTTAACTNACTCTGCCATGTTCAGTCCTTCAGATTTAAGGTAAGACAGTTACATACAGCTGTGCTCACCAATCCAGCCACGTGGGGCTCAATGCTCTGTGGGCACCACCTTCAAATTCTTAATAATTTTTAATTGGAGGCCCCAAATTTTCTGACTTCCCTGGTGGCTCAGATAGTAAAGAATCTGCCTGCAATGCATGAGACCCAGGTTCCCTCCCTGGGTGGGGACGATCCCCTGGAGCAGGAAATGGCAACCCACTTCAATATTCTTGCCTGGAGAATTCCATGGACAGATAAGCCTGATAGGGTACAGTTCATGGAGTCGAAAAGAGTTGGACACAACTGAGTGACTAACACTTTCACTCAGGTTTTCACTTTGCACTGAGCCTTGCAAATGAAATAGGTAGTTTTGGTTATACAGAGAGCAGGGACTTAGATGTGTTCTATGTAACCCCACGGGATACATTAGATGTGATCCAGGGGAAGTAAAAAGAAACAGCTTTTAGTCCAATATTAGGAAAAGTTCTCAAAACTTGTGATTGCCCAAAATGGAACAGGCTATATAAATAGGAAGAGCTTCTGACACCAACCTCCTTACAGCAGAGGAGGGTCAGCTACTTGGCAGGAATATTGGAGGCACAGTTTAAGCATTGGACTCTGTACCCTCCAAAATCCCTTCTAACCCTGGAATTATCTAATTCTTTGATTAATGAATCTCCTTCAAGGTGTCTGCTTTACCCACTTCACCAGGAAATGAACTCACTAGTGCTGAGACCAGGTAAGGGTCTTGCCAAGTCCAGCCTCTAACCCTCCGTGGTTGGGAGTTTTGCTGACTCCCTGGGTTTCTGTCCAAGTCGTGAGCTGTTGTTTTCCTTGATGAGGACATTACTGCCATTACTCACTGTATTTTTGATCATCGTTAAGTTGGACGTTGTTATGGCTGGCACACTGTGACTTCCAGCTTCTAAGAAAAGGCCTAAAAAGACTCAGAAAGTTTCTTGGGCTTAAAGCCATGTTCATTAATCACCATCTTGACAACAAAGTGTAAACAGACCTAACAAATACTGATTAAATGCAACTTTAGACATCTATGCTTGTGTTTTGGTTCTTGACATCGGCGTGATTATTAGTCTTGGGGAAGAGGTTTCTCAGAGAAGGAAAGAAAGTCCAAGGCTTGCTGAGACCTTCCACAGGTAACTGCTTGGCCTCTGCCTTCATGGGGCTGGTCTCTGAGGCTTCAACCTGATGGACCAAAAAAGCTCCAGCACAGACACCGTCGGGGACGGTCCTGGGTCAGGAACCCACAGGAAATGGGTGTACTTGGTCATGTCCAGTAAACTCATATTGGAAAACTTTGAGCTCCTTTCATACCACATTTTGGCCTTGACCTTTCTAGCATTTAGCCTCCTGACAATGGAGTCTGTGTGTCTCCACACCCTCGGTGCAGGCCCCCTAATTACCATCATTCGTTAAGCTGTCAGGAAGAAACCCCTAGCTCAATCCGGTCTTTATCAGACTCCGGCTGCCAATGGGGTCAAGACAGTCGTCAAGTCTGACCCGCTAGGAGCCCCTGTCCTGTGTTGGTCCCCACGCTCACTGGGGCCTTTGTGATGGGGCTGGGGACAGCCACCTGGGGCCCCAGCTCAGTCCCCACAGATGCTCTGCAGACAGGGCGGAGCCAAGAGAAACAATGGGGCTGACTCAGTGAGGGCCTCCTCTTTGGCTTCATCTTCGGGGAATTTTGCACACAGGAGTTATGCGGGGTTGTCAAAGCCCTAAACTGGAAATGGAGACTCTACTGAATAGGCAGGAATCTGGTGTCAGGGAAAAACAATTCCTCAGCTTGGACCTGCTGTCAGAGACCATGGAGTCATAGATGTTTTCACTGCCAAGGAACTCAGTGGTCATCCGACTCACCCTTTATTTTACAGGTCAGTGTAAGTGTGGCCAAGGGAGCAGGGTTTGACTTTCGTTGGTGGGCCTGGTTTTCTTGAGTTCTAGTTGAGTAATATTTAAAGTGAGCTCTATATAATAAATCCAGGCTTGTTCCTATGTGACCCCATGTTACTCATTGTCTATTTCATGCAAATGTATTTTCTTTCAAACAAAAGATCATAGCGTCTCTCCAGGGCAATTATTTTTTCTCTATTCCCCACAGAAAAGTGCTCGCAAAGAAAGTGCTGGGGGTTCATTCATGATCTTTTCTGGTTTTTTCTTGTTTTTCTGTCCAAGTGTGTTTCTGTGTGTCAGTGTCTCCCTAGATAGATGATAAAGGCCATGTGCAAATTAAAATAGAACCTTCACATCTTATTGCTCATCTTGCTACTCCATTTAAAAGATGAGAACACTGAGGTCCAGAGATAGGAAGTTATCTGCACAGGATCACTCACCAATAGATGATCTAAATGCAGGCCCACAGTTTATGCAGGGTTCTTCCCATAATTCCAAGGTAGCTGCTCATGATCACATATTAATAGATACAGGTTGAAGGGGACAAAGGAAATGAGGCATCAGTATAGACCCTTAGTACTTTCCTGACCAGTGGTTAAGACTCTGTGCTTTCATTGCAGGGGGCCCATGTTCAATTCCTGGTTGGAGAACTAAGATCCCGTATGCCACACAGTGCTGGCAAAAAAGCAAAACAAAACAAAACCAACCAATCAACAGCCACAAAAATTGACCCTTAACTGATAACATGATCATTGTTATTAGTAATAATACTTGAAGTGTGCAGAGCTATTAGTTTACAAAGATAAACACTGTTAACAGTTTCTTGTATATCCCCCAGTAAGCCACGTGCGTTCTTATTTACACAAGGGGAAATTCTGCCATAACTGTTGCTCTGCACATTGCTTTTTTCACTTGGAAACATTTCTGAGGAATCCTCCCACACCAGCACATGCAGGTCCACTTTATGCTTCTTCAAAGGCACTTAAGGTTGGATCTACCACAGCTTATTTTACCAGCCCTATACTGATGGACAGTTGTTTCCAGATTTGTGCTTAGAGGTGTCTATTTTTCACACTCTGCCCTGGAGAGTTTTCAGTAACTAGCTTGACATCAGCTTAGCCGATCTTTAATAGTTTTATATCTTTATTTTCGTAGATGACAAAATTGAAGTCCAGAGAAGTGTGGTAATTTCAACCACTAGGGGCAAAACCCTAATAAGTAGGACTTTGTATTCCTGCAAGCTCTTCCACTGGTCACTGCAACATGCTTGGGCCACTTAAGGGTGCTGGACCTACTGGCCTTGATTACTTATAGAGGCAGTCAAGAGCCACCGCCAACATCATCTCCAAGGAATAACCACAATCTGACCCAACAATCTTTGTTGACAGAACTGATTCATCAAAAGTCTCTCATCATGGTTTTAATTTTACTAGCCCAAAGATCACTGGATTAAACTTCCCATTTCAGTGGATGAACCCAACTGCTTTGAATAAAGACGTAATTCAATAAAAACTTAATACTCTTGTAAAATTGAGTATTCTCCGGTTCCCCAATGAACTCCAAAACATATTAGATTTCTTCTGCAGATGATATGAGATGACTGGCTTTCCCTGACTAACCCTATTATGTCTTTTAAAAATACATTATTATTTAAATGTTCAAATTTCTTTTATCCTGCAAATCTATAGAAGAGCAATCACAGTTTTCCTGGAAAAGAAAGAGCTGGTGGAGGGGTTTTTTCATGTGGGGAATTTTAGGACATTCACTCAAGAACTAGAANTAAAAAATACATTGTTATTTAAATGTTCAAATTTCTTTTATCCTGCAAATCTATAGAAGAGCAATCACAGTGTTCCTGGAAAAGAAAGAGCTGGTGGAGGGGTTTTATCACGTGGGGAATTTTAGGACATTCATTCAAGAACTAGAAACAAAAATCATGTTGGGGTTGTACATGTGTATCTCATGAATGGACTCAGGCAGTGCTCCTTCTGCAAATTGCCACGTGAGGAGTTTATCACAGATTGAGAAATAGAGAGAGCTTAAGGAGAAGGAAATGGCAACCCACTCCAGTACTCTTGCCTGGAAAATCCCACGTATGGAGAAGCCTGGTAGGCTATAGTCAATGGGGTCGCAAAGAGCCGAACGTGACTGAGCAGCTTCATTTCACTTGAGATTAGGACTTTCTAAGGGTGAGAATCTAAAAGTTACACTGACTTTTTAGACAAGTGCTTTTTGCTTGCTTGCTATAAAGAAACAAACAGAATGTCTTTATTAAACAGCAAAAACTGAAGTTTCTGGTTGGGTTTCAACAATGAAAATAACAGAAGCTGCCACGCATGAAGCCCTGCTCTGCAGGCACTGTGATCATGGCCACACACCTCAGAAAAATCTAAGAGAGAAAGAGAAATACCTGGGAACTTCCGGACACCAATTTCTGAATAACTTCCCAACGATCATCAAGTGCCCACAGGGTATGTCTCAGTGTAGTCCTAGGTTTATGTAGGGTAGTTGGAAAAGAGACGAGCAAAAGTGCAGGGTGCTAATGATTGTCCATCATTCCTTCTGGATGATCAATGGGAAACAGGTCACCTCACATAGCATCTTGGGCCAGAAGAAGGATGCTCCCATAAAAAGGGATCCTGGCTCAACTCTTGTGTGGTTTCTGGGTCAGGAAGATTCCCTGGAGGAGGAAACGGCAGCCCACTCCAGTTTTCTTGCCTAGAGNATCTTGGGCCAGAAGAAGGATGCTCCCATAAAAAGGGATCCTGGCTCAACTCTTGTGTGGTTTCTGGGTCAGGAAGATTCCCTGGAGGAGGAAACGGCAGCCCACTCCAGTTTTCTTGCCTAGAGAATCGCATGGACAGAGGAGCCTGGCAGGCTACAGTCCATGGGATTGCAGAGAGTCAGACATGACTAAAGCAACTTATCACTTAGCACAGCACCAGAGCGGGCATTGTAGGCAAGCTGAGGCTGGCCAATTTCTTGGTCTTAACCGTTATCCTGCTCTTGTGCTCCCTCCTGACCTAGATCTCTTCTTCAGAGAGTCCTCGATCCCTGGGAAATCTCCTTCTGTTCCGCCCTCTCTTTCAGCTGATTTTTCTTAAGCAGTTTTTCTCTAATCTTTAAGGTATCNCCTGCTGGGAGGTGCCTGATAGCACCATGGGGAGGGAGAGGCGATGGGGGGTGTGCCGCCCCTTCCCTGGAAGCCCAAGGGGCATCTGCTCCCAGCTCTTAGGAGGAACGAGGGATGGCAGAGGCGCAGCTTCAGAGGGAGAGAACAGCACTCCTGGGCCTGAAATATTCTGAAGTCCTCGGGGAAAAGGGTTGGAAAGGAATGTTCAGGACAGTCATGTCCTGTTCTCTTCCCTTTCATGTCTTTCATACTGCTGGAAGCACTTCAGGTAGTGAAAATGGAGGGAACAGGAAGTTTGTGGATGGGTGTGGGGAAGGGAAGGGAGGCAGAGTCAGGGGCAGGAGAGAGGGCAGGGAGGCAAAGTGAGGGGCAGTGGTCTAGTGGCTAAGACTGCACGCCCCCAGTGCAGCATGGCCAGGTTCAATCCCTGGTTGGGGAACTGGATCCCACATGCTGCAACTAAAGATCAGAAGCATAACTAACACTCAGTAAAGCCAAATAAATACTTTTAAAAAAATAAAAAATTAATATTGTGGAATAATTAGCCTCCAATTAAAATAAATAAATTTATATTAAAAATTTAAATTATAAAAGGATGAATGAAGAAGAGAGGGACTGCTTCCCTTCTTTTTGAAGACAGAGTAATATTCCCCATGTAGTGAACATTTCCCATTTTCTTTATCCACCTGTCTGTCGATGGACATTGAGTGCCATTTGCAACAACTTGGGTGAGCTTAGAGGACACTGTGCTCAGTGAAATGAGCCAGACTCCTGCTGCTGCTGCTGCTGTTGAGTTGTTCAGCTGTGTCCACCTTTTTTCAACCCTGTGGATTGTAGCCCACTAGACTCCTCTGTCCATGGAATTCTCCAGGCAAGAATACTCGTGAGCTGCCATGCCCTCCTCCAGGGGGATTCTTCCAACCCAGGGACTGAGCCCGAGTCTCCTGCTTGGCAGGCAGATTTCTTATCATTGAACTGCCTGGAAAGTCCATAAGCCAGACAGCAAAGGGGAAATACTGCACAATGCCCCTTAGATGAGAAATCTCAGACAGTCACAGAAGCAGAAAGCAGAACAGTGCTTACTGGAAAAGGAGGAGGGGGAAGTGGGGAGCTGCTGTTGAGCGGGTATCAAGTTTCACTTGTGCTGTCGCTCAGTCGTGTCTGACTCTTTGCCACCCCCTGGACTGTAGCACTCCAGGATCCTCTGTCCATGGGATTTCCCAGGCAAGAATGTTGGAATGTGTTGCCATGCCCTCCTCCAGGAAAATTTCAGTTATACAAGATGAATTAGTTCTAGAGATCTGCTATACCATGCAGGGCTTATGGTCGACAAAGCTGTATTATACACTTAAAACTTTGTTAAGAGAGTAGGTGTCACATTAACTTGTCACTATGCATACAGCCATCAAACAGAGGGACACAACGATGGTGTGTCCCGGACAGTGTTCGGAGGTGATGGTATGTCAATTACTCTGAAAACAGGGTGATGGTATCACAGGTGCGCATTTGTGCCCAAACTCCTGAAACTGCATTCCTTAAACACATTGGTTTACTGTATATCAACTATACTTCAATCAAGCTGTTACAGAGAAGAAAGAAAGGACTATGATTAGAGAAGGCGGGCTGGGTCTTTGGAGATAAAGGTTAAAAGCTGTCAGCTCTTCCTAAAACTCAGACACATTCCCGGATGAAAATTTTCCATATCCAAGAACTTTGTCCCCCCTTTTCGGTCTCAGTTGCCAGAGAGTTTAAAAGTCAAACTTCTTGTTCTTGTTCAGTCGCTCAGTCATGTCCAGCTCTTTGCAGCCCCATGGACTGTAGCCCACCAGGCTTCCCTGTTCTTCATTGTCTCCTAGAGTTTGCTCAGATTCATGTCAATTAGATCAATGATGCTATCTAACCATCTTATCCTCTTTCGTCCCCTTCTCCTTCTGCCCTCAATATTTCCTAGCATTGGGGTCTTTTCCAATGAATCAGCTCTTTGTATCAGGTGGTCAAAGTACTGGAGCTTTAGCTTCAGCACTTCCAATGAACATTCAGAGTTGATTTCCTTCAGGATGGACTGGTTTGAGCTCCTTGCTGTCCAAGGGACTCTCAAGAGTTTAAAAGTCAAACTTACTGCCCAAGTTTTGTGATCTCTTCAGATTAGGTGAGTGAAAATACCTCCATCTATTTCTCTGAGGAAGTCCTGGAAGTGCGATGCTCAGATTGTTGCTAACCATAAGGCTCCCAAGCTTCAGCCAGTGGTAGCCCTTCAGGAAGTGGGGAACCTCGAAACTTGAATGAAGACCCAGGAGGAAACATCCTGACCCTTCTCGTCTCTGGAAGGGAAAGAGGTGTGTTCCACAGAAGTCAGATACATCTTGGTAGGAAGCAGACTCCAGAGATGAGGATGCCCTGGGGCAGGCAGGTCCCAAAGGGGCAGCCGTCCAGACACAGCAACCAGAGCAACCAGCTTACCAGTTAGGGGTTTTGCAGTTGTCTTATTACTTTGATTTATTTTTATTTACCTGATAGTTTAGTTGGTACCACGAGAACAGGTAGGGATTTCCTAACATCCCAAAGGCTATGCAGTGAAAAGTCAGTTGCTCTCTTCCACCTATGGCCCCCTCCCCTTTCCCCACCAGGCAAATGCTGACAACAAATCCCCTGAAAGGAGATTGTGGAGTTCTCTAACAGGCTTGACAAGGGACCCTGGCCCATCTCAGAGATAGAGTTCGAAAGTCTCCTCTGTGGGAGTGACACTTGAGCTGAGAGGCAAAGGACAAGCAGGGGTTTGTGGTGAAAGAAGGAACTGCATGTGCAAAGGCCCTGTGGTCAGTGTGGTCATAGCACTTTGGAGCAGAGGGCAAGCAGGTAGGGTGGCCTGTTCTGAGAGAGTGAGGTGGGGCCC
This sequence comes from Raphicerus campestris, assembly GCA_006410735.1. NCBI lineage: Eukaryota > Metazoa > Chordata > Mammalia > Artiodactyla > Bovidae > Raphicerus > Raphicerus campestris. The sequence continues at coordinate 212,420 of SJYW01054570.1, read as the reverse complement.
ATTCCAGGAGAGTGAGGTGGGGGCGGGCAGGAGCAGTGGGCAGAGGTGGCAGGGCTCCCCAAGCCATCTTAGGGTTGTGACCTTTATCCATACATGTGTGCGTGCTAAGTTGCTTAAGTTGTGTCTGACTCTTTGCGACCCCATGGACTGTAGCCTGCCAGGCTCCTTGGTCCATGGTGTTCTCCAGGCAAAAATATTGGAGTGGGTAGCTATTTCCTTCTCTAGGAGATCTTCTCAACCCAGGGATCAAACCCGCGTCTCCTGCCGCTCTTGCATTGCAGGCGGGTTCTTTACGGCCAAGCCTCCGGAGAAGCCTGACATTTATCCACAGATTTAAGCCCTGAGAGTTTGCAGCGTATATGTGGCAGATCCAGTTAACGTTTTGAAACCATAATCATTGTTGCTCCTGTGCAGAGAAACGCAGGGAGCCAGCACGGAGGAGGGCTGAGATGGTACAGGGAGAGACTGTACAGTGAGGAGATTACACGGGAAGCCTCGGCAGCCCCACCCCTCGCCTGTTCAGCATCCCATTTGCGTTCAGCCTCGGCCATGGTGGACACTCCCGGGTGGTCTCTACCTCACACTCACAGCCCTAGCCTCAAGTGCACCTTTTCCCTGCAGTGACCTCAATGCTGGGGTAGCTGTTGGGGCACCTGTAGGAATGACCCGAACTGCAGGAGAGCCCGTACTTCCAGGAGCAGTCCTCAGCCAGTGGAGAACAGGAGACGACGGATAAGCTGTCCTCCTGGGCCGTCAGGCTCTACTCTCTAGGTCCCACAGCGGCGACCCCACTTATACACTTGTATGTGATCATTCCTTCTCCCCACGTCTGCCTATCCCTCCCTTCTGATTCCTGGGACTACTTTTAAATAGATGATCCTCACAGAAGACCTTGTAGGCTCTGCTTTATCTGTGTATTCCAAGTAAGAAGGAGGCACCTGCAGGCGTCTAGGTAAGACAGGATGGGAGCTTGGACTAAAGTGGCAGCTGTGGGAATGGACAGATTGAAGAGCTATTCGGATGGTGAAATTAAGTGTTCGATGCAGCCACGTGCTCCAGCACCACTGTCTCTTCTATTCCCTTGATATTTGGTGCGGCCCATCCAGGCTCACAGCTTGTGGTGAGTCTAGGATGGAGAAGAGGTTTTATAGCGGTGCAAATGGCCACAATGTATGGAGGCAGAACTCAATAGCCATTGCAAGATGAAGGTTACAGGAGATGAAGATGGTATTTCCGATAGTCCTTAATTCAGTTCAGTTCAGTTGCTCAACCGTTTCCGACTCTTTGCGACCCCATGGACTGCAGCACTCCAGGCTTCCCTGTCCATGACCAACTCCTCGAGCTTGCTCAAACTCATGTCCATTGAGTCAGTGATGCCAATCAACCATCTCATCCTCTGTCATCCCTTTCTCCTCCTGCCATTTATCTTTCCCAGCATCAGGGTCTTTTCCATTGAGTCAGTTCTTCACATCAGGTGGCCAAAGTATCGTAGCTTCAGCTTCAGCAGCAGTCCTTCCAGTGAATACTCAGGACTGATTTCCTTTAGGATTGACTGGTTTGATTGTCCTTAATTGGTTGAGTTTAAAATGGGGTCTTTGGGGCTTCCCTGGTGGCTCAGTGGTAAAGAATCTGCCTGCCAATGCAAGAGACACGGGTTTGATCCCTGGTCTGGGAAGATCCCACATGCCTCACACAACCAAGCCTGTGCACGACAACTGCTGAGCCTATGTTCTAGAGCTCGGGAACTGCAACTACTGAGGCCCTGTGCTATGACTACTGAAGCCTGTGCACCCTAGAGTTTGTGGTCTGCAAGAGAAGCCTGCACGCCACAGTGAGAGAATAGTCCCCGTTGGCCACAACTAGAGAAAAGCCCAAGCAGCAAGGAAGACTCAGCACATCCCAAAATAAATAAACAAATAAACAAAACTATAAAATGGGGCCTTTGGCAGGCATTGCTGGCATGAGCATCTTCTGCAGACAAGATGCACAGCCTTTGTAGCAGAGAGAGAAGCAACAGGAGGACATGGACGAGGGGTCTCGGCTGCTCACCCAGTGACAAAGAAATGGAGACTCACAGAGAGAGGTTGTCCTCCCAGGGCCCCGAGCAGTGCCTGATAGAACCAGTACGCACAATGCGGTCCAAATGGCTGCAAAGGCTGGCTTTTAACAGTGATCTCCTATTCAACTTCCCTCTGCTCCAAAGCAGGGGAGGAGCCCCGCCAGAGCCCAGCCACAGCCATCTCTATTTATGCTGGCTCATTGGACCAGCTGATTGTCAGATTCTGTTACTTGGTAGAAGAGGCTCAAGATTTTTTTTTCCCATAAAGGGCTTATTTTAAATATTTTAAGGATAGAATAGATTTACATCATAATTATAAAAATTACTTACAGAATTAACAGGTTTATATTGTTTATACTTCCAAATGTAGAGAACAGGGAATTGTCTACACATTGAATTGTGTGCGTGCGAAGGCATTTCAGTTGTCTGACTCTTTGCAACCCTGTGGACTGGAACCCACCAGGCTCCTCTGTCCATGGGATTCTCCAGGCAAGAATACTGGAGTGGGTTGTCATGTCCTCCTCCAGGGTATCTTCGCAACCCAGGGATTAGAGCCAGGTCTCCCGCATTGCAGGTGGATCCTTTCCTGTCTGAGCCATCAGAGAAGCCCAAGAATACTGGAGTGGGTAGTCTATCCCTTCTACAGGGGATCTTCCTGACCCAGGAATTGAACCAGGGTCTCTTACATTGCAGGCAGTTTCTTTACCAGCTGTGCTGCTATGCGGCTTCAAAAAAGGAGAAGGATTCCAAGGTGGGAGATGCAAAGGGATGGTTTGCTGCCTAACAAACTGCTCTAACACTCAGTGGTTCAAAAGACACCTACCTGTTGTCTTGTGCAACCTGTGAGGGGGGCCGGGCAGTTCTTCTCTCTGGGGTTGGCTCAGCAGTGCCGGGGTGTCTGGGTGAGCCTGGCTCACCCATCTGGGATGACTGAGATGGAGAGGATGTCTTGTCCTCCAGTTGTGGTCCAGCCTCNCCGGGCAGTTCTTCTCTCTGGGGTTGGCTCAGCAGTGCCGGGGTGTCTAGGCGAGCCTGGCTCACCCATCTGGGATGACTGAGATGGAGAGGATGTCTTGTCCTCCAGTTGTGGTCCAGCCTCACTCTCCTGGTGGAGAAAAGGTTCGGATCAGCTAGACAGAGGAAAAGCCCTGATGCACACACGCTTTCCCAGCCCCTCCACGTGTTGTGTTTGCTCATATTCCATCGGTTAAAACAAGCCCGTGATTCAAGGGGTGGAGAGACCCGCTCCCCTCTGCTGGGCACCAGCACGTTGCCACGAGACATGCTTAGCAGGACTGGACGAGCGTGTAGTTTGTTTTGTTTTCCATCAGTCAGGATCAGAGGAAGCGTCACAGAAAGGACGGGCTTCAAGAAGTGGCTGGGGCTGGCATTTTAGCTGATCTCCCACAGGTGTCAAAAACCCACAGAGGTGAGAAAGAGGAAAGTCTGCGAGGACCTGCCAGTGCTCCATCTGGACNAATGGAAGCCATCATATTTTCAGAAAATTCCTGGGATTAGGTAAAGTCTTAAAAGCTTCAAGAATGTTAGTTTGTAGTCTATTATTTCTTTCAGAAAATGTGTCAGTTCTCACTCTAGGTGCCAAAGAAGCCAGAAGCCATAGCTCACTCTGCCTTATTCGTTCTGGAATTTACCCAGTACATCTCAGCAGTGGCACAGGAAACATATTTCCCTGGAAATCAGAAGTCACACAATAGGCCTCACCCCTCACAGTCCCATGGGGTACAAAAATTCCCATTCTATTTGAAATCCAATTATTCTGCTTTTATGTCACCTCCTCTGCTGTAAGTGAGGGCCAGCCCATCTGCCAGAGCACAGAATGACACACACAGCGTGGTGTGTCAGCCACTCCTGCTCCTTTTTTGTGAGATCCACCTTTGTAACACAATAGTCAGTCCACTGCCAGACCCTTAACCTTGGCTTGTTGGAAACAGACACTTCAACAATGAGACATCATTTGTCAGATACCGATCCAGCCTCTTTGGACGCGAGTTGGTCCTTACAGAGAAAGCGACCAGGAATGGGAGCCTTGGCTACCTCTCGGGCTGTACAGGCACCTGCCCAGGCCGCCATAAACACTGCTCCTTGTGAAAAACCACCACGCTGAGTCCCACNACGAGTTGGTCCTTACAGAGAAAGCGACCAGGAATGGGAGCCTTGGCTACCTCTCGGGCTGTACAGGCACCTGCCCAGGCCGCCATAAACACTGCTCCTTGTGAAAAACCACCACGCTGAGTCCCACCATGAAGTGTGTGACGTTTGTGGGTTAGCATTGCAACCCATGAATCTTCTCCCAGGAGAATTCAGAGTGCTCAGGTCCAGCCAAATGTTACCTTCAAAGCCTTTTCTAGTCTATTTTCTAGTCTAGAAGTGTCTTCTGAGAACCCAGAATGCTGACAGCAAGGGCCAGCTCCCACTTCAAAGGCAAAGCTCAAAGCAGATGCTCCTTTGGATTTGAGTGCCAGCGGGAGGAGGAGTCAGTGCCACAGGCTGGCCTTCATGCATATTCCACCCCGTCCCTGTCTCACCTTCACTGCAAGCTCAGAAACCACCGCTGTCCCCCTACTGGTCTCCTTACACACCAAGGGGACTCTGAGGTCCTAGGACCAAACAAATCTGGAGAGTGTCCCTGGTGCCACGGCTCTGCTTCCTCTCGAGCTACGTCTTGGTTTGGGCCATGACTTTCTTCCCCCAGTATATCAGGCACTCAGCTACAGATGAGAGGCGACTCAGTGAAGCTTCCTGATGCCAGCACTGCTGGAAAAGCACGTCTCCATGGCAACCACAGCGTTACCTCACCCAACAGCATTCAGATGTGACCGATCACAGAACAAATTTTTTTTTCGATGTGGAGGAAGCATTAGCTCTGTCTACAGAGCCAAGAGGGTTTTGCCTTTTTTGTGTGTGTGTGTGTTTTTTTTGTTTTTGATGTTATATCCTTCTCTTCAGAGTTTTTGGCGTAACATCATATGTTTGAGGAGCATTTTGTATATAGACAGTATGCTCCCTCATGCCTCAGCACACAGAGATAGCTTTGCTACGAAAATAAGACGACTTCTTCTAGGGAGACATGCCATTATTCATCTCTGCTCTAGTCACTGCCTATTGCCAAAGGGTTGTTTTTATGTTCTGAATCCAGAATTCCTCCTTCCTCACAGCCGCAGCAGGGTCTGGCCCACTTGGCACTCGATGCAGTTTGTTCATAGGAAACCCAGGTGCTTGGGGTTGGGGTGGGAATAACTGCTATCACAGTGACCCTTCACCTACCCCCCAGACTGGACTGGTTAACTCAGGGCACCCACGTGCTCTGCACCTCACTCCATCAACCGGCTAGGGACCAGCAGCATTGGGAATGACATCTTCTGTCTCTCTGGGCTCCCCTAAGAGCTAACTTAATTGTCAGAAAACAACGGAGAAAAAAGATGTCCCTACATCCCCTTACATCATGGGTTCTCAATATGAAGGAGAGGAGGGATTTCGTCCCCTGGGAACAACTGGGCAATGCCTGGGAGTGTTTTTGGCTACAGGACTGGGAGAGAGGTGCCAGAGGTATCTAGTGGGTAGAGGTGGGTAGGTGCAGTTAACACCCAGCCATGCACAGGACCGCCGTCCCTCTAGCAATAAATGACCCAACCCAAAATGTCACTAGTGCTGCAGGTGAGAAACCTTGGAAATCCAGAAAGGTGTAGCCTCGGAGCAGTTCGGATCTCTACTATTAGTAATGGGAGGACAAGCGATTTACTCATACTTAGTGAGTAAACAGAGTTATTTACTATGTATGAACACCTGCCTCCAAATGTATTCACCAAGGAACCCCAGTGCACAGAAGGACTTCTTGTGACTGCAGAGTTTGCAGGGTGTGGGTTCTTCCTAGAAAGTGATTTCTTCTCTGAATTCTGATCTCAGTCTGTGCTGTCTAGCACTGCCTCTCTCTTTATTAAAACTCCTTTCTGCACAATTCATGTGAGCATAAGTCCTTTCTTTAAGCTCTAACCAATTAGACTTAGAAAAAAGTCGCTCGTTTACTTAAGAGCCATAATCTTACCTCCAATCTCTCTCTCTCTCTCTGGAAGTTTTATGACAGGTGGAAACAGGGCAACACATGAAGTGATCTTCAGAAGCCATCTCATGGCCAAGTCTAAAATCTGTTTTTGCTTAATTGGCACGTCTCTGCTATCACTAGCGTTCTAGTTATATGTCTTAGATTATTACCTAAGATGTGTTGTGTTTGCTGAATTATATGGCTTGCATTTTTATGTGTTCCTTAAAAATAAGAGGGCTTCCCTGGTGACTCAGTGGTAAAGAATCTGCCTGCCAATACAGGAGACCTGGGTTCGATCCCTGGGGAGGGAAGATCCTGTGAAGAAGGAAGTGGCAGCCCACTCCAGTATTCTTGCCTGAAGAAACCCATGGACAGAGGAGCCTGATGTACTACACAGTCTATGGGGTCACAAAAGAGTCTGGCATGACTTACCAGCTAAACAACAACAACAACAAAAGTGGGAATAGTAGGAAGCATGGGAGGAACTTAGTCCCTGGAGTCCCCCAGCATGGAAGCCAGCAACAGAGGTGGAATTGGACAAGTTCTCATCGTCAGTCGCTCCCGTTCCACCGCTGGCTTTCTCACCAGGACCACTTTTGCTCCATAGCATGAGTGGCTAAGTCCTATCAAAGCAAACTCAGGTCAAGATTACAAACATCCAGGCCCTCTGAATGTATTACTCGTTTGCTCACTGCCATGGGGAGGGCGGTGTCAGGCCCAGTGAAGAAACTTGCTTTGTGGGCTCTCAAGGCAGAGTGGACTGTGTTGAAATGGTAGTCCCCTGGGAAGCACCACGGATTGGAGCAAATGTTGTAGAATGTTCCACAGTGCTTCCACTCCAGCTACTCAGACCTGTCGCATTTACGAAAACATTCGAGGAGTTTAATTCAAGAAGGCGTTTTAGAAGCCGATGTAGATATATTCACAACGTAGGCAGACACACAGAAGACAGTCATCTCAAGAAGCTACAGCAGCAAGCCCCACCTCACTGTGGAAATGTTTTTAAACGATCCTCTTAGCGGACTTTGAATTCATGCTCAGCTGATCTCTGGGGCTGAGAGCTTACTGCGTGGATGCAGCACAGCAAGGCCTGCAATCTGCACCAGCGCTGGGACACAGCACGCCTGCTGCTGAGAGGGGAGCAGGCTTCGCAGGGAGCATCGCCCATTGATGTTCGGGGCAGAGTCTGGGCCTGACAGGCCCACCCTCACTGGGGCACCATGCACTCTTACTTCCCAAGATAGGAATTGATCGGCTTATTTCATAACTTGAGCAGAATTTGTTTCTTGCTTCCAACTGCGAGCCAGCCAGCAGGGTTGGTCTCACTTTACACCCCTCACCTTCATGGACACTTCCTGTAGCAGGAACTTTCTGGCTTGTATCATTTGGGGATGGGGGAGAGGGATAGAGGGGACAGCCCCTTTGGGTTTAACCCAGCGTCCGGTTTAAGGTCTTCACCTCTCACGTGCCTCACTCCTCACCTGGACTGCTGTCCCTCCCTAGAGGACGCTCCACTGCCTGGTCTAGAGGAACAGAGCCCTTTGTAACCAAGGAAGAACTTCTTGCCTCTGCCTTGCAGAGCTGTCAGCAGCTTTGCTGCACACGGCCCTGGAGGAGCTGAGCTGGCCCTAGCTTAAGGAAAACCAGCAAATCCATGCAGATGTTTCTGTGCGAGCTGTTCCAGGCGGGGTTCAGGGATTCCACCCTGCCTGGTATCACATAGCACGGGGGGTGGGAGTGCGGGGGAGACCCACCCCTTGAGGAGCAGGAAGTATATTACATGAAATAAAAATGTAAGTGTGCTCTTTTTGGATTAGGCCATGTTTTCCTCTTCTGTTTTTCTTTACGTAACCTCGTCACTCAGCTTCTTTATTTTTCCCTCTGCCCTCCTTGGCTCCCACGCCCACTCCTGTCTGCAGGATAAACTGGACCCACGGGGCAGGCGCTCTGAGTGGCATGGTTTCCACCTCTTCTCCAGTCTCATCCAGTTCTCACTAAGGCTTTACTGACCTCATTTTCTTATCCGATGCAGAAATCCTACTCCACCTAGTTTTTCAGATTGCAGGAGACCTCTGATTTACAACCAAGAGGCCAGGGAGCGGGGTGGTGGTCTGCAGCTCAGCCCGACCCACTCACCAGTGGTCCATGGTGCCTCTCGCTGCCCACTCTTTTCAGCTGCCCTCCTCTCCCACCAGAACATGCTCCACAGACAAGCATCTGATATGCTTTAAGGGGGTGAAACAGACTTTCCACACCTCATATTTCTTTAACTGCGTACAAGGCGTTTCATTCCATAATTTGAGATGAAACGGTTCATGCGAGTTCCCCAGGGAAAGCAATGGGAACTGAATTCATGGGGAGGCACAATTGGTCTCGTCTCAGCTCAAAACACAGGTTTCTTTGTGTGTGTTTGTTTGCAGGCGTTTAGCTTTGGGCTTCTGGTTAAGGGGCATCCCTGGTAGCTCACATGGTAAAGAATCTGCCTGCAATGCGGGGAGATCCAGGTTCAGTCCCTGGGCCAGGAACATCACCTGGAGTATACTATCCACTCCAGTATTCTTGCCTGGAGAATCTCATGGCAGAGGAGCCTGGAGGGCTACAGTCCGTAGGGTCCCAAAGAGTGAGACATGACTGGGTCAGTGACACTTTCGCTTTTTTCTAGTTAAGAGGGTTGAGGGCAAAGGGACAACAGAAGAGCAGAGAAGCACTGGGCTCCTGGAGGGGAAAGGCGACGGGAAACAGGCTTGTTCTCTCCCCAGCTCTCATTAAGCCTCCCGTGCCAGCTCTCCCCGTCCGCAGGCTTCCGCTGGCCCACCGCCTGCATCAGCCAGACCTGAACTGATGGCCAGCGTGGGCTCTTCCACTCTGCCTCACGTCCATCCTCTAGCCAGTCTTCACGTTCCCACAGACTGCTTTCCCCAGAATTTGAGAAAAGAGCCTGTGTCCCAGAAGACAGCAGTTCTGCTTCCTCATGATCCCCAAATTTTGAAAGGAACCGAGGAGTTTATGAGGAAAATACGGCAAAGGGGGTTAGAGCCCTGGGGTGGAGGAAGTGAAGAGCCTGCTGAAAACTGAAATTAGCTTCATTGTGCTAAATGAGTTTACATAATGATGTGACGCAGCTTTGGGGCAGTCCTGGGCCTGCCGGCACATGGCTTCCTTCTCATGCTGCATCTGCTCGGCTCACAGGGGCAGACCCTCCGGGCTGTTTCTCAAACTCCTGGAGAAGTGGGGTTCCGCTGGGTTCATCCATGAGGGCACTAGCCGGAGACAAGAGGGCAGGGAGAGTGGAAAGTGGGGAATCTCTCCCCCTTCTCCACCTTATATAATTTGTATGTCAGAATGTCTTATTTTTTTAATTTTAATTATTTATGTATTTTTGGCTACGCTGGGTCTTCACTGCTGCTCAGGCTTTTCCCTAGCTGCAGCGAGCAGGGGCTACTCTCTAGCTGCAGTGTGCGGACTTCTCACTCCAGTGGCATCTCTTGTTGTGGAGCACAGGCTCTGGGAGCACGAACTTTCGTAGTTGCAGCTCCTGGGTCCCAGAGCACAGGCTCAGCAGTTGCGGTGTGTTGACTTACTTGCTCCGGGGCATGTGGGATCTTCTTGGACCAGGGATTGAAACCTGTGTCTTCTGCATGGGCAGGCGGATTCTTTACCACTGAGCCACCGGGGGAGCCCAGATTTCTTATTGTTGGCACAAAATCAAAACAAACATATCTATCCAACAGGGAACTCGGGCTTTTATGACCCAAGTCTAGGAGGGGCAGAGCATCATTCAGAAAGCCCCGTCTCTGTCTGCACACCTTTCCCAAACGCTGATGGCAGAAGAGGCCATGCCCAGCTCTTTCTCATTTGTCTCTCTTCTTTGGGGGTTTTGGGCAGGCGGGTGACTGAAAGTCCCAGAACTAGACAGGGAAAAATCAGCCTTCAAGCCTGCCTCCTACCAAGGCCGCTCTGTAGGCTGCTTCGGTTCCAGCTTAGACGCTGCTCGAGCTGCTGCCTCCTGCTTCAGCGGATCTAACGTGTGGGCCCTCTGCTTCTTCCTGTGATGCTGCTAGAACATGTAGAACAGTCACACTCTTTTAAAATGTGTCCTGCTTGTACGATTCCTTCAGCTAGTTTGTACTCATCAATCTGTCTCATAACAAAGGGGTCACTGTATCACTCCATAAAGAAAAAAGTGGTGCTTTCCAAATTTGTTGCCCTGTTAAATGCCAGTCTGAAACAGAACAACCCATTTCACCTGGGAATTGTTCAAGGAGCAGACTGTAACTAGGGAGTCAGATTTGGGAGAATGTACAATGTCACTTCAGCTCCCCAAATGCCTCTTCCAGCCCTTGATTTTTTCTGAAAACAATGGAGTGCACACTGAGAGAAGAAAGCTAGGAGAATGGGTTGACTCAGAGGTCAAGGGTCTTTCAGAAAGGGATGCCCTTTTAAATAAATAAGATTATTCCTAAAATAGCTTTTCCCTCTGGTGGCCTCTCTCTCCTGCCTCAGAGCACCCACCCTTCCACTCTCTGTGCACCTTGACCCCCACCACCTCCTGGAATTGCTCTGTCAGCTACTTTTCGGGAGTTAAATTCAGGGACATCTCCACCTTCATCCCCCAGATGCAGCTGCAGGAACGAATCACATTGTGTGTCTCCACTGTCCTCTCTCCATCCTGGCACTTTTTTCCTCCAACCCAGGCTGAACGCTCTCAGAAACTTTTGCAAACATGTCTCCTCCTTCCCTCTTCCTGTTGGCCCTGTGGGGATCGAGCCTTCAGGTTATTGGAGCAAATGTCCACATTAGCCCTTTACCAGCTCCCGGTGAGAGTTTTGTTGCGTTTGCACCACCTGGGACACCTGTGCCAGACCAGAAGTCATACATTGAAACTAGGATGGCATTGCTGCCCAGCTCAGAACTTTCTTTGTTCACAGAACACAATAAAAATGACCGAATCTGGACCCCAAGTCCTCCTCAGCCTACACTGCAGCCCCATCCTCTCGCACACCTCATTCCTGGCTAGCTCACCACAGCCCAACAGGGCTCACTTCCCCACCTCCACCTGCTCGTGCACACTCTCCTGGTCCCTTCTCTACTCTCAAGTCCTAGCAGGAATCCAGCCTCTGGAGTGACGCTTATCTTGAACCCCTGCAACTGAATGCAATTGCTTCTTTAAAAAGAGAGAGAGAGAGAGAGAGAGAGAGAGAGATAATATCCTCCTTAAAATGAGTATTATATGTTTAAATTTTAAATGTAAAATATTTTTTATAAAGAAGGTACAGCTAAAGTTCCACTTGACTACCTGCCCAATCTCGGTCCCTCCTGATGCATTTATTATTATATACACACCTGAGGATGTGTATATAATACACATTACATACAGTACAGTTCTGGTGCACTCACCGGATGGGGGCTCAGGACCTGCTTCTCCTAGTGCTGGTCACGGCTGCTTCTACCCCTTGGCACCATTTGGTTAGAGACCACTCCTCAGAATGTCGGGAGCTCTGGTTTCTCACTTTACTTTGCTCCTATCAAAGGTCTTTTAGAAATTCCTAGTAACTTCCAGTTGACGGAAGCCTTTTCTTTACTCTGCAGTCCTGTGAGGAATTTTTGTAGTTGGTGATGTGTTGCCTTTTGTGTCGGTTTTAGGATAGGAGGGAAAGGGAGCCACAGGGATTCCCATCCTGATAGTCTGCCCACCTGCTGTTTTAGTTAAGGTTTTGCCTCAAAATACTTGCTTCTCACAATCCCCTTCACCTGGGGAATCTCTGGGTCTTCTGTGATACCTAGCTGGAGCCCGGCAGGAGCTCAATAAGTATATAAGATTTCAGTAAATGGTAGGAATTTTTTTTTTTTTTCCTCACCCTCATGACTCAATACTATCAGTGTGCTGCTAGGAAGCTCTGATGGCTGTCAGGGGCTCATGTTAACATGATGCATTCTTAGAAGCTATTCCCTGGGAAGCCCCTTTTAAAAAGTGGTTTATAAACTAAAGTATAAAGGATCTAAAACTGTGAAAATAGTCAAATCCAATTAACAGGGAGAGGATAAACCGTTTTTAAGGGAATGAATTTGAGAGAATATATCAGTAATAAGGTATTTAATTATGGGCTTCCCTGGTGGCTGGGGTGGTAAAGAACCTGCCTGCAATGTGGGAGACCCAGGTTTGACCCCTGTGTAGGGATGATCCCCTGGAGAAGGGAATAGCTCCCCTTTCCAGTATTCTTGCCTGGGGGATTCCAGGACAGAGGAGGCTGGCGGGCTACAGTCCATGGGGTCACAAAGAGTTGGAGGTGACTAACACTTCACATTCTAATTATATTTAGGAAAAAAATACATTTTTGCAATCAGTGTGTTTAATGGCTTAAGGTAAAAGTAAAGAGAAGGTATAGAAAAGTTATAGGGTTTAAGTGTTACTATGCAAAGTTGTAATAGCACGTGAATTGAGAAATCAGGAACTGCTTGTCACTCACTGAGCCCCTGGTGGAAGTTGCAGCAGGATGGACCCGGCTCGTCATTCTCATGCTTTCACAGTTGATGCTCTCCCCTTAGCCAGCTCCTCTTAATTCTGATATAAAGTTGGTTTCAATGTTTATGAGAAAGGCCAAAATAAATATCCCTGTAGGCAAGATTTCTGGAAATTAAGGGGAAAAAAGAGAAGGCTCCATAGCTTCCTTTCCTTAAAGCAATGCCCATCTTACACGCCTTTACCACCTTCTTCCCAGTTCTCCTTCCGGAAGAATCTTGATGTGTGTGTTAAGCATGTTTCACATCCCTAAGCCAGCACCTCACTGATCAGGCCTCAGTCTGACTTGCAAGCAGCTTCCAACCATCACAAAGGCAGCAGGCTCTGGAGGAAACCAAAGCTCCCGCGTGAGTCACTGGGCAGCCGCAAGCATTTTGTGACAGATGCGCCAGAAGCCTTCAGGAGATCTCATCTCCCTGGCACTCTCGGTAGTTTAAGGCATTGAGTCAAAATGTGCTGATTTACACACTGGGCATTGGAAGCATGTAAAGTGGAAAGGTTGCTACATAGGGTGTCAGCCCAGGACCCAGCTGGCTCGCAGCAGCTTTCTGACTGTAGACAAGGCAGCTACCCCCGGCTTCAGGTCCTCCATCTACAGAATGACAGGCTGAATTCATGAAATCAGAGCAGTATAAACAAGGCTCTGGCCAAATGCCTCGTAGTCATTGTAACTGTTCATCGGCAGCACAATCCTACATGGTGTGTATATTATCTCCATTTTACAGAGCATTTCTTTTGGGTTTTTAAAAATATTTTAAAAAATGTTATCAAGGGGCTTCCCTGGTGGTCCATTGATTAAGATTCCACACTTTCAATGCAGAGGGCATTCCTGGTCAGGGAACTAGATCCCACATGCTGCACAACATCCCCCCCCCCCAAGAAAAAATATTGATATCTAGTTGACTACAGAGCATTTCTAACATCCCCACTCATTCTAATATTTTTAGATTCTATGTAATTAAGTTTCATATCCATTTGGTTCTTATTTTTCTGCAAAGTGACTTGCATTTATTTTTTAAAGGGTTTATTATAGGCACTTCTAAAATGAAGAGAAGTAATTACCCAATGGACTCAGGAAATGAGATTGTTAATTTGGATGCTAAAAATGGTTTATGATTATACTGATGAACTGTCTATTCTTCCTGAATTCACCAGTAATTCATTTCTTTTTTTCTTCTCTAGCTCAAGAGACTTGATTCATCTGCACCCTCCATAGACTATGCATTTCAGATGTATCATTATGCTGACTTAAGCAAATACATCCAGTAGACATGTACGGACATGAGAGCTGGACCATAAAGAAGGCTGAGCACTGAAGAATTGATGTCTTTGAATTGTGGTGCTGGAGAAGACTTGAGAGTCCCTTGGACAGCAAGGTGATCAAACCAGTCAATCCTAGAGGAAATCACCTGAATATTCATTGAAAGGACTGATGCTGAAGCTGAAGCTCTAATACTTTGGCCATCTGATGCAAAGAGCTGACTCATTTGAAAAGACCCTGATGCTGGGAAAGATGGAAGGCAAAAAGAGAATGGGGCAGCAGAGGAGGAGATAGAGAGCATCACCAACTCAATGGACATGAATCTGAGCAAACTCTGAGAGACAGTGAAGGATAGGGGAGCCTGGTGTGCTGCAGTCCATGGGTCACAAAGAATTGGATACGACTGGATAACAACAATTGCAAATACATCTTGGGATCATTTCAGACAGAGGAGTGGGGCAGCAATGAGGTCCAAGCAAGAGGTTACAGGACTGGGCTTCTTCCGACCTGTGGCTTCCCACTCTGCAAAGGCCTTTATGTTGGCCTCTCCCACAGTCATGAAAGGCTGTCTTATGTCTGAGTCAAGTGACTGACTGGGGTCTTTAATTGGGGGTTGGGCCAATTAAATAGCTGGACCACTTATTCTCTGGCACTTTCAGCAGGTGCAAAGTAGGAAAGAAGCTGTCAAGTCTGAATTAAATGAGAAAGCCCTGGAGATGAGGCCAATATTGCTCAACTTTTAAAAGGCACTTATTTTGAAGCACCTGCAATTTGTAATAATTTGAATAATTATTCAAATAATTCAAATAATAATTTCAGGCTGTTCTCCAGCTCAAGTCCAGCAGGAATCCTGTGGACTATGCAGCCACTTGGGAGCTGACAGAGATGCTAAAAATTTATTCTTGGGAAAGTCATAGCCAGAAAAACCTTCCAGGCATCTCTGGCTGGGATTCTTCCTACAATTCCAGAGGAGTCCATGACCATCTGGCTTCTGAGATGAAGAACTCACAACTGTGTCTAAAGGACACCAGGACAGCAAAGAAAACTTGAGAGGTCTGGTCAGCAAACCCATTTGTTTAACCTTTTTGATGCCAACCAGTACTTCATTTTCCCAGAGTAGCCCTGGTCTGGTGAGGGATCAGCTTCCAGCCCAGTTCTGCCTCTTACTAACAGTGAGATTTGGGGATGGCTAACCCCCCATCTCTCTGGCTTCAATTTCTAGACCCATAAAACCAGTGCTGGACAGGTTGAAATTCTTTCAGCCGTAGCAAAACTGACTCTATAAAATATACCGTTTGTTTTGTTGTCATGGAGACAGGCTGGAGCTCAGTTAACCCCATCAGCTCCCCCCATAGGACTTACTTGAGGTGGGTCCTATCTTAGGAAGCTCGGGGCAGGAAATCTGTGTGGGACAGGAGCCCATAGCCTGCGGACATCAGGGCAGCTTCGCCTCGGGGTGGTTTGTCCTCCGAGCATACACTCTTCTAAAAGGAGAGAAGTGGATTCAGTAAATGCAGGTGAGAGATGAGTGTGCATGTTCTAAACATTGAATGGACTGAGGGCTTGGGGGTCAAGCTGGCCGACAAGAGCTGGTTTGAAATCAGTATTCTGATAAAGGGGTGCATGAACATTTTTCCAGGGGGCTATTCAGGCATTGACAGTCTTGAGGAAATTAAATTTCAGATGCTGGAGTTAATTTGTATTTTTCCTGCCTGAGGCTATATAGCTCACATTTCTCAGCTTTTCTTTTCTCCTGGCTGTGCTGGGTCTCACTTGCTTCACAGGGCTTTTCTCTAGTTACAGGAGCCGGGGCCACTCTCTGGTTGCAGTGTGCAGGCTTCTCCCTGTTGTGGCTTCCTTATTGCAGAGCACATGGGCTCTAGAGCTCTTCTTTGACCATAGTCATCAGTGGCTCAGATGGTAAAGAATCTCCCTGCAATGCAGGAGACCAGGGTTAAATTCCTGGGTCAAGAAACTTCCCTGAAGAAGGAAATGGCTACCCACTCCAGTATTCTTGCCTGGAGAATCCCAAGGACAGAGGAGCCTGGTGGGCTACAGTCCATGGGGTCCCAAAGAGTTGGACACAACTAACACACACACACACACACACACACACACACACACACACACACATCTTTCCCCCACTTTAAAAAACAAAACCAAAAAAGACCGCATGTCCCTCATCCATCCTGAAGCTCATGAGGGTGAAAACCTTGTGGGCACCACACACAGAGATGGTTCTAGAACACGCCTCTTCTCTGATAGGGACAGAGGGAAATACCCTTAGGAAACACTGGAGCTGGAGGCCCTGACTTCACCCAGGTAACAAGGTTCAGTGAAGGCTATTTATGCCCCCATAAGAATCGGGATTCAAAAGCAAAATGACCATCACAGGGACACAGGGAAACTTAATTTGAGCTCAAAAGTGAAGTCAGGGGACTTCCCCAGCCATCCAGTGGTTAGGACTCTGAGCTCCCAATGCAGGGGGCCCAGGTTCCATCCCTCGTCAGGCAACTAAGACCCGGGACAGCCAAATAAATAAATATTTTTAAAATTCTTAAAAATAAAGTGTCCTTATCTTAATGTAGAAGACAGTTAAAAAAAAAAAAAA
>SJYW01054570.1:146983-195499 GCA_006410735.1 Raphicerus campestris | reverse complement strand
CTTTTTTTTTTTTTTTTTGGTTTGTTTTTGATGTTATATCCTTCTCTTCAGAGTTTTTGGCGTAACATCATATGTTTGAGGAGCATTTTGTATATAGACAGTATGCTCCCTCATGCCTCAGCACACAGAGATAGCTTTGCTACGAAAATAAGACGACTTCTTCTAGGGAGACATGCCATTATTCATCTCTGCTCTAGTCACTGCCTATTGCCAAAGGGTTGTTTTTATGTTCTGAATCCAGAATTCCTCTTTCCTCACAGCCGCAGCAGGGTCTGGCCCACTTGGCACTTGATGCAGTTTGTTCATGGGAAACCCAGGTGCTTGGGGTTGGGGTGGGAATAACTGCTATCACAGTGACCTTTCACCTACCCCCCAGACTGGACTGGTTAACTCAGGGCACCCACGTGCTCTACACCTCACTCCATCAACCGGCTAGGGACCAGCAGCATTGGGAATGACATCTTCTGTCTCTCTGGGCTCCCCTAAGAGCTAACTTGATTGTCAGAAAACAACGGAGAAAAAAGATTTCCCTACATCCCCTTACATAATGGGTTCTCAATATGAAGGAGAGGAGGGATTTCGTCCCCTGGGAACAACTGGGCAATGCCTGGGAGCGTTTTTGGCTGCAGGACTGGGAGAGAGGTGCCAGAGGTATCTAGTGGGTAGAGGTGGGTAGGTGCAGCTAAACACCCAGCCATGCACAGGACCGCCCTCCCTCTAGCAATAAATGACCCAACCCAAAATGTCACTAGTGCTGCAGGTGAGAAACCTTGGAAATCCAGAAAGGTGTAGCCTCGGAGCAGTTCGGATCTCTACTATTAGTAATAGGAGGACAAGCGATTTACTCATACTTAGTGAGTAAACAGAGTTATTTACTATGTATGAACACCTGCCTCCAAATGTATTCACCAAGGAACCCCAGTGCACAGAAGGACTTCTTGTGACTGCAGAGTTTGCAGGGTGTGGGTTCTTCCTAGAAAGTGATTTCTTCTCTGAATTCTGATCTCAGTCTGTGCTGTCTAGCACTGCCTCTCTCTTTATTAAAACTCCTTTCTGCACAATTCATGTGAGCATAAGTCCTTTCTTTAAGCTCTAACCAATTAGACTTAGAAAAAAGTCGCTCGTTTACTTAAGAGCCATAATCTTACCTCCAATCTCTCTCTCTCTCTGGAAGTTTTATGACAGGTGGAAACAGGGCAACACATGAAGTGATCTTCAGAAGCCATCTCATGGCCAAGTCTAAAATCTGTTTTTGCTTAATTGGCACGTCTCTGCTATCACTAGCGTTCTAGTTATATGTCTTAGATTATTACCTAAGATGTGTTGTGTTTGCTGAATTATATGGCTTGCATTTTTATGTGTTCCTTAAAAATAAGAGGGCTTCCCTGGTGACTCAGTGGTAAAGAATCTGCCTGCCAATACAGGAGACCTGGGTTCGATCCCTGGGGAGGGAAGATCCTGTGAAGAAGGAAGTGGCAGCCCACTCCAGTATTCTTGCCTGAAGAAACCCATGGACAGAGGAGCCTGATGTACTACACAGTCTATGGGGTCACAAAAGAGTCTGGCATGACTTACCAGCTAAACAACAACAACAACAAAAGTGGGAATAGTAGGAAGCATGGGAGGAACTTAGTCCCTGGAGTCCCCCAGCATGGAAGCCAGCAACAGAGGTGGAATTGGACAAGTTCTCATCGTCAGTCGCTCCCGTTCCACCGCTGGCTTTCTCACCAGGACCACTTTTGCTCCATAGCATGAGTGGCTAAGTCCTATCAAAGCAAACTCAGGTCAAGATTACAAACATCCAGGCCCTCTGAATGTATTACTCGTTTGCTCACTGCCATGTGGAGGGCGGTGTCAGGCCCAGTGAAGAAACTTGCTTTGTGGGCTCTCAAGGCAGAGTGGACTGTGTTGAAATGGTAGTCCCCTGGGAAGCACCACGGATTGGAGCGAATGTTGTAGAATGTTCCACAGTGCTTCCACTCCAGCTACTCAGACCTGTCGCATTTACGAAAACATTCGAGGAGTTTAATTCAAGAAGGCGTTTTAGAAGCCGATGTAGATATATTCACAACGTAGGCAGACACACAGAAGACAGTCATCTCAAGAAGCTACAGCAGCAAGCCCCACCTCACTGTGGAAATGTTTTTAAACGATCCTCTTAGCGGACTTTGAATTCATGCTCAGCTGATCTCTGGGGCTGAGAGCTTACTGCGTGGATGCAGCACAGCAAGGCCTGCAATCTGCACCAGCGCTGGGACACAGCACGCCTGCTGCTGAGAGGGGAGCAGGCTTCGCAGGGAGCATCGCCCATTGATGTTCGGGACAGAGTCTGGGCCTGACGGGCCCACCCTCACTGGGGGCACCATGCGCTCTTACTTCCCAAGATAGGAATTGATCGGCTTATTTCATAACGAGCAGAATTTGTTTCTTGCTTCCAACTGCGAGCCAGCCAGCAGGGTTGGTCTCACTTTACACCCCTCACCCTCATGGCCACTTCCTGTAGCAGGAACTTTCTGGCTTGTGTCATTTGGGGATGGGGGAGAGGGATAGAGGGGACAGCCCCTTTGGGTTTAACCCAGCGTCCGGTTTAAGGTCTTCAACTCTCACGTGCCTCACTCCTCACCTGGACTGCTGTCCCTCCCTAGAGGACGCTCCACTGCCTGGTCTAGAGGAACAGAGCCCTTTGTAACCAAGGAAGAACTTCTTGCCTCTGCCTTGCAGAGCTGTCAGCAGCTTTGCTGCACACGGCCCTGGAGGAGCTGAGCTGGCCCTAGCTTAAGGAAAACCAGCAAATCCACGCAGATGTTTCTGTGCGAGCTGTTCCAGGCGGGGCTCAGGGATTCTGCCCTGCCTGGTATCACATAGCACGGGGGGTGGGAGGGCGGGGGAGACCCACCCCTTGAGGAGCAGGAAGTATATTACATGAAATAAAAATGTAAGTGTGCTCTTTTTGGATTAGGCCATGTTTTCCTCTTCTGTTTTTCTTTACGTAACCTCGTCACTCAGCTTCTTTATTTTTCCCTCTGCCCTCCTTGGCTCCCACGCCCACTCCTGTCTGCAGGATAAACTGGACCCACGGGGCAGGCGCTCTGAGTGGCATGGTTTCCACCTCTTCTCCAGTCTCATCCAGTTCTCACTAAGGCTTTACTGACCTCATTTTCTTATCCGATGCAGAAATCCTACTCCACCTAGTTTTTCAGATTGCAGGAGACCTCTGATTTACAACCAAGAGGCCAGGGAGCGGGGTGGTGGTCTGCAGCTCAGCCCGACCCACTCACCAGTGGTCCATGGTGCCTCTCGCTGCCCACTCTTTTCAGCTGCCCTCCTCTCCCACCAGAACATGCTCCACAGACAAGCATCTGATATGCTTTAAGGGGGTGAAACAGACTTTCCACACCTCATATTTCTTTAACTGCGTACAAGGCGTTTCATTCCATAATTTGAGATGAAACGGTTCATGCGAGTTCCCCAGGGAAAGCAATGGGAACTGAATTCATGGGGAGGCACAATTGGTCTCGTCTCAGCTCAAAACACAGGTTTCTTTGTGTGTGTTTGTTTGCAGGCGTTTAGCTTTGGGCTTCTGGTTAAGGGGCATCCCTGGTAGCTCACATGGTAAAGAATCTGCCTGCAATGCGGGGAGATCCAGGTTCAGTCCCTGGGCCAGGAACATCACCTGGAGTATACTATCCACTCCAGTATTCTTGCCTGGAGAATCTCATGGCAGAGGAGCCTGGAGGGCTACAGTCCGTAGGGTCCCAAAGAGTGAGACATGACTGGGTCAGTGACACTTTCGCTTTTTTCTAGTTAAGAGGGTTGAGGGCAAAGGGACAACAGAAGAGCAGAGAAGCACTGGGCTCCTGGAGGGGAAAGGCGACGGGAAACAGGCTTGTTCTCTCCCCAGCTCTCATTAAGCCTCCCGTGCCAGCTCTCCCCGTCCGCAGGCTTCCGCTGGCCCACCGCCTGCATCAGCCAGACCTGAACTGATGGCCAGCGTGGGCTCTTCCACTCTGCCTCACGTCCATCCTCTAGCCAGTCTTCACGTTCCCACAGACTGCTTTCCCCAGAATTTGAGAAAAGAGCCTGTGTCCCAGAAGACAGCAGTTCTGCTTCCTCATGATCCCCAAATTTTGAAAGGAACCGAGGAGTTTATGAGGAAAATACGGCAAAGGGGGTTAGAGCCCTGGGGTGGAGGAAGTGAAGAGCCTGCTGAAAACTGAAATTAGCTTCATTGTGCTAAATGAGTTTACATAATGATGTGACGCAGCTTTGGGGCAGTCCTGGGCCTGCCGGCACATGGCTTCCTTCTCATGCTGCATCTGCTCGGCTCACAGGGGCAGACCCTCCGGGCTGTTTCTCAAACTCCTGGAGAAGTGGGGTTCCGCTGGGTTCATCCATGAGGGCACTAGCCGGAGACAAGAGGGCAGGGAGAGTGGAAAGTGGGGAATCTCTCCCCCTTCTCCACCTTATATAATTTGTATNAACACCCAGCCATGCACAGGACCGCCCTCCCTCTAGCAATAAATGACCCAACCCAAAATGTCACTAGTGCTGCAGGTGAGAAACCTTGGAAATCCAGAAAGGTGTAGCCTCGGAGCAGTTCGGATCTCTACTATTAGTAATAGGAGGACAAGCGATTTACTCATACTTAGTGAGTAAACAGAGTTATTTACTATGTATGAACACCTGCCTCCAAATGTATTCACCAAGGAACCCCAGTGCACAGAAGGACTTCTTGTGACTGCAGAGTTTGCAGGGTGTGGGTTCTTCCTAGAAAGTGATTTCTTCTCTGAATTCTGATCTCAGTCTGTGCTGTCTAGCACTGCCTCTCTCTTTATTAAAACTCCTTTCTGCACAATTCATGTGAGCATAAGTCCTTTCTTTAAGCTCTAACCAATTAGACTTAGAAAAAAGTCGCTCGTTTACTTAAGAGCCATAATCTTACCTCCAATCTCTCTCTCTCTCTCTGGAAGTTTTATGACAGGTGGAAACAGGGCAACACATGAAGTGATCTTCAGAAGCCATCTCATGGCCAAGTCTAAAATCTGTTTTTGCTTAATTGGCACGTCTCTGCTATCACTAGCGTTCTAGTTATATGTCTTAGATTATTACCTAAGATGTGTTGTGTTTGCTGAATTATATGGCTTGCATTTTTATGTGTTCCTTAAAAATAAGAGGGCTTCCCTGGTGACTCAGTGGTAAAGAATCTGCCTGCCAATACAGGAGACCTGGGTTCGATCCCTGGGGAGGGAAGATCCTGTGAAGAAGGAAGTGGCAGCCCACTCCAGTATTCTTGCCTGAAGAAACCCATGGACAGAGGAGCCTGATGTACTACACAGTCTATGGGGTCACAAAAGAGTCTGGCATGACTTACCAGCTAAACAACAACAACAACAAAAGTGGGAATAGTAGGAAGCATGGGAGGAACTTAGTCCCTGGAGTCCCCCAGCATGGAAGCCAGCAACAGAGGTGGAATTGGACAAGTTCTCATCGTCAGTCGCTCCCGTTCCACCGCTGGCTTTCTCACCAGGACCACTTTTGCTCCATAGCATGAGTGGCTAAGTCCTATCAAAGCAAACTCAGGTCAAGATTACAAACATCCAGGCCCTCTGAATGTATTACTCGTTTGCTCACTGCCATGGGGAGGGCGGTGTCAGGCCCAGTGAAGAAACTTGCTTTGTGGGCTCTCAAGGCAGAGTGGACTGTGTTGAAATGGTAGTCCCCTGGGAAGCACCACGGATTGGAGCAAATGTTGTAGAATGTTCCACAGTGCTTCCACTCCAGCTACTCAGACCTGTCGCATTTACGAAAACATTCGAGGAGTTCAATTCAAGAAGGCGTTTTAGAAGCCGATGTAGATATATTCACAACGTAGGCAGACACACAGAAGACAGTCATCTCAAGAAGCTACAGCAGCAAGCCCCACCTCACTGTGGAAATGTTTTTAAACGATCCTCTTAGTGGACTTTGAATTCATGCTCAGCTGATCTCTGGGGCTGAGAGCTTACTGCGTGGATGCAGCACAGCAAGGCCTGCAATCTGCACCAGCGCTGGGACACAGCACGCCTGCTGCTGAGAGGGGAGCAGGCTTCGCAGGGAGCATCGCCCATTGATGTTCGGGACAGAGTCTGGGCCTGACGGGCCCACCCTCACTGGGGGCACCATGCGCTCTTACTTCCCAAGATAGGAATTGATCGGCTTATTTCATAACGAGCAGAATTTGTTTCTTGCTTCCAACTGCGAGCCAGCCAGCAGGGTTGGTCTCACTTTACACCCCTCACCCTCATGGCCACTTCCTGTAGCAGGAACTTTCTGGCTTGTGTCATTTGGGGATGGGGGAGAGGGATAGAGGGGACAGCCCCTTTGGGTTTAACCCAGCGTCCGGTTTAAGGTCTTCAACTCTCACGTGCCTCACTCCTCACCTGGACTGCTGTCCCTCCCTAGAGGACGCTCCACTGCCTGGTCTAGAGGAACAGAGCCCTTTGTAACCAAGGAAGAACTTCTTGCCTCTGCCTTGCAGAGCTGTCAGCAGCTTTGCTGCACACGGCCCTGGAGGAGCTGAGCTGGCCCTAGCTTAAGGAAAACCAGCAAATCCACGCAGATGTTTCTGTGCGAGCTGTTCCAGGCGGGGCTCAGGGATTCTGCCCTGCCTGGTATCACATAGCACGGGGGGTGGGAGGGCGGGGGAGACCCACCCCTTGAGGAGCAGGAAGTATATTACATGAAATAAAAATGTAAGTGTGCTCTTTTTGGATTAGGCCATGTTTTCCTCTTCTGTTTTTCTTTACGTAACCTCGTCACTCAGCTTCTTTATTTTTCCCTCTGCCCTCCTTGGCTCCCACGCCCACTCCTGTCTGCAGGATAAACTGGACCCACGGGGCAGGCGCTCTGAGTGGCATGGTTTCCACCTCTTCTCCAGTCTCATCCAGTTCTCACTAAGGCTTTACTGACCTCATTTTCTTATCCGATGCAGAAATCCTACTCCACCTAGTTTTTCAGATTGCAGGAGACCTCTGATTTACAACCAAGAGGCCAGGGAGCGGGGTGGTGGTCTGCAGCTCAGCCCGACCCACTCACCAGTGGTCCATGGTGCCTCTCGCTGCCCACTCTTTTCAGCTGCCCTCCTCTCCCACCAGAACATGCTCCACAGACAAGCATCTGATATGCTTTAAGGGGGTGAAACAGACTTTCCACACCTCATATTTCTTTAACTGCGTACAAGGCGTTTCATTCCATAATTTGAGATGAAACGGTTCATGCGAGTTCCCCTGGGAAAGCAATGGGAACTGAATTCGTGGGGAGGCACAATTGGTCTCGTCTCAGCTCAAAACACAGGTTTCTTTGTGTGTGTTTGTTTGCAGGCGTTTAGCTTTGGGCTTCTGGTTAAGGGGCATCCCTGGTAGCTCACATGGTAAAGAATCTGCCTGCAATGCGGGGAGATCCAGGTTCAATCCCTGGGCCAGGAAGACCTGGAGAATACTATCCACTCCAGTATTCTTGCCTGGAGAATCTCATGGACAGAGGAGCCTGGAGGGCTACAGTCTGTAGGGTCCCAAAGAGTGAGACATGAGTGGGCCACNCTTTGGGCTTCTGGTTAAGGGGCATCCCTGGTAGCTCACATGGTAAAGAATCTGCCTGCAATGCGGGGAGATCCAGGTTCAGTCCCTGGGCCAGGAACATCACCTGGAGTATACTATCCACTCCAGTATTCTTGCCTGGAGAATCTCATGGCAGAGGAGCCTGGAGGGCTACAGTCCGTAGGGTCCCAAAGAGTGAGACATGACTGGGTCACTGACACTTTCGCTTTTTTCTAGTTAAGAGGGTTGAGGGCAAAGGGACAACAGAAGAGCAGAGAAGCACTGGGCTCCTGGAGAGGAAAGGCGACGGGAAACAGGCTTGTTCTCTCCCCAGCTCTCATTAAGCCTCCCGTGCCAGCTCTCCCCGTCCGCAGGCTTCCGCTGGCCCACCGCCTGCATCAGCCAGACCTGAACTGATGGCCAGCGTGGGCTCTTCCACTCTGCCTCACGTCCATCCTCTAGCCAGTCTTCACGTTCCCACAGACTGCTTTCCCCAGAATTTGAGAAAAGAGCCTGTGTCCCAGAAGACAGCAGTTCTGCTTCCTCATGATCCCCAAATTTTGAAAGGAACCGAGGAGTTTATGAGGAAAATACGGCAAAGGGGGTTAGAGCCCTGGGGTGGAGGAAGTGAAGAGCCTGCTGAAAACTGAAATTAGCTTCATTGTGCTAAATGAGTTTACATAATGATGTGACGCAGCTTTGGGGCAGTCCTGGGCCTGCCCGCACATGGCTTCCTCCTCATGCCGCATCTGCTCGGCTCGTGGGGCGGACCCTCCGGGCTGTTTCTCAGACTCCTGGAGAAGTGGGGTTCTGCTGGGTTCATCCATGAGGGCACTAGCCGGAGACAGGAGGGCAGGGAGAGTGGAAAGTGGGGAATCTCTCCCCCTTCTCCGCCTTATATAATTTGTATGTCAGAACGTCTTATTTTTTTTAATTTTAATTATTTATGTATTTTTGGCTACGCTGGGTCTTCACTGCTGCTCAGGCTTTTCCCTAGCTGCAGCGAGCAGGGACTACTCTCTAGCTGCGGTGCGAGGACTTCTCACCCCAGTGGCGTCTCTTGTTGTGGAGCACAGGCTCTGGGAGCACGGGCTTTCGTAGTTGCAGCTCCTGGGTCCCAGAGCACAGGCTCAGCAGTTGCGGTGTGTTGACTTACTTGCTCCGGGGCATGTGGGATCTTCTTGGACCAGGGATTGAAACCTGTGTCTTCTGCATGGGCAGGCGGATTCTTTACCACTGAGCCACCGGGGGAGCCCAGATTTCTTATTGTTGGCACAAAATCAAAACAAACATATCTATCCAACAGGGAACTCGGGCTTTTATGACCCAAGTCTAGGAGGGGCAGAGCATCATTCAGAAAGCCCCATCTCTGTCTGCACACCTTTCCCAAACGCTGATGGCAGAAGAGGCCATGCCCAGCTCTTTCTCATTTGTCTCCCTTCTTTGGGGGTTTTGGACAGGCGGGTGACTGAAAGTCCCAGAACTAGACAGGGCAAAATCAGCCTTCAAGCTTGCTTCCTACCAAGGCTGCTCTGTAGGCTGCTTCGGTTCCAGCTTAGACGCTGCTCGAGCTGCTGCCTCCTGCTTCAGCGGATCTAACGTGTGGGCCCTCTGCTTCTTCCTGTGATGCTGCTAGAACATGTAGAACAGTCACACTCTTTTAAAATGTGTCCTGCTTGTACGATTCCTTCAGCTAGTTTGTACTCATCAATCTGTCTCATAACAAAGGGGTCACTGTATCACTCCATAAAGAAAAAAGTGGTGCTTTCCAAATTTGTTGCCCTGTTAAATGCCAGTCTGAAACAGAACAACCCATTCCACCTGGGAATTGTTCAAGGAGCAGACTGTAACTAGGGAGTCAGATTTGGGAGAATGTACAATGTCACTTCAGCTCCCCAAATGCCTCTTCCAGCCCTTGATTTTTTTCTGAAAACAATGAAGTGCACACTGAGAGAAGAAAGCTAGGAGAATGGGTTGACTCAGAGGTCAAGGGTCTTTCAGAAAGGGATGCCCTTTTAAATAAATAAGATTATTCCTAAAATAGCTTTTCCCTCTGGTGGTCTCTCTCTCCTGCCTCAGAGCACCCACCCTTCCGCTCTCTGCACCCTGACCCCCACCACCTCCTGGAATTGCTCTGTCAGCTACTTTTCGGGAATTAAATTCAGGGACATCTCCACCTTCATCCCCCAGATGCAGCTGCAGGAAGGGATCACATTGTGTGTCTCCACTGTCCTCTTTCCATCCTGGCACTTTTTTCCTCCAACCCAGGCTGAATGCTCTCAGAAACTTTTGCAAACATGTCTCCTCCTTCCCTCTTCCTGTTGGCCCTGTGGGGATCGAGCCTTCAGGTTATTGGAGCAAATATCCACATTAGCCCTTTACCAGCTCCCGGTGAGAGTTTTGTTGTGTTTGCACCACCTGGGACACCTGTGCCAGATCAGAAGTCATACACTGAAACTAGGATGGCGTTGCTGCCCAGCTCAGAAAGCTTCCACTTTCTTTGTTCATAGAACACAATAAAAATGACCGAATCTGGACCCCAAGTCCTCCTCAGCCTACACTGCAGCCCCATCCTCTCGCACACCTTATTCCTGGCTAGCTCACCACAGCCCAACAGGGCTCACTTCCCCACCTCCACCGGCTCGTGCACACTCTCCTGGTCCCTTCTCTACTCTCAAGTCCTAGCAGGAATCCAGCCTCTGGAGTGACGCTTATCCTGNTCTGTAAATATTAGCGATTATCATCTCACTAACAGTGAGTACCAGGAAGGTATGGTCTGCAACTGCTTTGTTCTCTTTGTTGTTTGGGGGGGCATCTATGGTTTTATGGGGGTTTAATTGGCACATATTTAAATTTTACAGTGTGATGATTTTTGATGTGTGTGAAACCACAGCCACAATCACTATAATGAACACATCTCTTACTTCCAAAGTTTGTTCTTCTTCCTATAGATCCTCTATCCCTACTCCCATCTCTGGGCAACCACTAAACAACTTTCAGACCTATAGATACATCTCCATTTCCCAGAACTTTATGTAAAAGTCATGCAGCATATTATTTGAGGTTTATCATGTTGTGATTAATGGTATTTCATCCGTCCTGTTGCTAAGTATGACTCCACTATACGGATGTGAAGTGAAGTGAAGTAAAAGTCATTCAGTCGTGTTCAACTCTTTGTGACCCCATGGACTATAGAGTCCATGGTATTCTCCAGACCAGAATATTGGAGTGGGTAGCCATTCCCTTCTCTAAGAGATCTTCTCAACCCAGGGATTGAACCCCAGTCTCCCTCGCTGTGGGTGGATTCTTTACTAACTGAGCTAGCAGGGAAGCCTATATGGATATACCACAGTTTATCAACTCCTCTGTTAATGAACATTTTGAGATGTTTCTGTTTTGGATCTATTAGAAATAAAGATGCTCCATAACAGCTGCATCAATTTACATTCCCACCATCAGTGTAAGAGGGTTCCATTTCCAGCATTTATTGTTTGTAAATTTTTTGATGATGACCAATCTAACTGGTGTGATGTAATACATACATATGTGGTCAATCACTTAGTCATGTCCGATTCTTAGCAACCCGTAGACTGTAGCCTACCAGGCTCCTCTGTCCATAGCATTTCTCTGGTAAGAATACTGGAGTGGGCTGCCATTTCCTCCCCCAGGGGATCTCTCGACCAGGGACCAAACCCACATCTCCTGCACTGCAGTCAGATTTTACTGCTGAGCCACCTGGGAAGCCCCCTCATTGTAGTTTTGATTTGCATTTCTCTAGTAATTTGTGATGTTGAGCATCTTTTCATGTGCTTGCTGGCCATTTGTATGTCTTCTTTGGAGAAATGTCTGTTTAATTCTTCCACTCTTTTCTGATTGTGTTGTTTGTTTGATATTGAGCTACATGAGCTGTTTGTATATTTCATTTGCAAATGTTTTCTCCCATACTGAGGTAGATTGTCTTGTTTATGGTTTCCTTTGCTGTACAAAAGCTTTTTTAGTTTAATTAGGTCCCATTTGTTTAATTTTGTTTTTATTTTCATTACTCTAGAAAGTGGGTCAAGAAAGACCTTGCTGCAATTTAAGTCAAAGATTGTTCTGCCTATGTTTTCCTAATCTAAATGGGAAGGAAATCCAAAAAAAGAGGGGATATACATATACGTATGGCTGATGCACTTTGCTATACAGCAGAAACTAATGCAACATTGTAAATCAACTATACTCCAATAAAAAATATTTTTTAAAAAGAAATAAAGCAGCTAAAAGCATCCATGTTCATGAACATGTGCCTATTTCTCTTAGGTAAATGAAATGACTAAGTCATATGAAAGGTGAATGCTCAACTTTTAAAGAAACCACCAAACTATTTTCCAAAGTGACTACATTAGTCAGAGCGCTCCAGAGAAACAGAGCCAATAGGATGTGTATACACAGGGAGGTTTATTTTAAGGAGCTGGCGCACATGCTTATGGAGGCTGGCAAGTCCAGCATCTTCAGGGTAGTCTGGAAGCTGGAGACCCACACAAGAGCCAATGCTGTCATTTGAGTTCAAAGGCCGTGGCTGGCTAAGGTCCTCCCTGCTCACAGGAGGTCAGTCTTTGTTCTAGTCAGGTGTCTACTCTGCTGCTACAACAAAATACCACAGATGGGGTGGTTTAAAAGACAAATTTTTACTTCTTACAGTTCTAGAGGCTAGGAAGTCTGGGATCGGGGTGCTAGCATGGCAGGGCTCTGGTGAGGACCCTCTTCCCAGCTTACAGATGACTGTATCCTCATTTGTGGAAGAAAGCAAAGCCCAGTGTCTCTTCTCGTTCCTACAAATCTCATCAGGGGGATTTCCCTGGTGGTCCAGTGGTAAAGAATCCTCCGGCCAGTGCAGGGGACATGGGTTCAACTGATCCCTGGTCCAGGAAGATCCCACATGCTGTGGGGGCAATTAAGCCCATGTGCCACAACTACTGAGCCTGTGCTCTAGAGCCCAGGCCCCACAGTGAGAAGTCTGAGCATCTCAGCTAGAGAGTAGCTTCTATTTGCTGAAACTAGAGAAAAGCCTGCATGCAGCAACAAAGACCCAGCACAGCCAAAAATAAACATGAATAAATAAAATTTTAAAAAAAATCAAATATCATCATGGGATTATCTAAACCAAATTGCCTACCAAAGACTGAACCTCTTAGTACCATCACATTGGAGGCTGGGGCCTCAACACATGTATTTGGGGAGGACATAAACGCTCAGTCCAAAAGGTCAGGCCCTCACCTCACGGGATGAGACCGACTCACATTATGAAGGACAATCTGTCTCACTCCAAGTCCACTTATTTAAAAGTTACCCTCTCCAACACCATACTCAGAAACATCCAGCATAATGTTTGACCAGATACTTGGGCATCATGGCCCAGCCAAGTTAACACATAATACTAACCATCACAAGACCACCCTTTGTCAGCCTGACACTTACACCATAATTAAGCTCTTTAAACCATAATTAAGCTCCAAATGAAGACAATAACAAGATCATCCTTCCATCTAACATGATACAACTATCCTGCATACAACTGAAAATGCACGAACTCTTTCCCCAAAAGAGGATGTAAAGTCCTTGAATCACGTTTCGTCTTCTCCTTGATATCCTGAAGCGTAATTACTACGATGTAATAGTAGCCCCAGGATGTAGTTGAGGTCGTCTCTGAGGACCTTGAGCTTCTCAGGTGGTTCAGTGATAAAGAAGCCACCTGCCAATCCAGGAGTTTGTCCCTGGGTCCAGAAGATCCCCTGGAGAAGGACATGGCAATCCACACCGGTACCCTTGCCTAGGAACTCCCATGGACAGAAGAGCTTGGTGCGCTACAGTCCATGGGGTCACAAAAGAGTCAGACAGGACTTGGTGACTAAACAACCACAATACCAGCAATACATAAACAGTGTGTAATGTAACAATTGTAACAGTACATAAACACTATATATAAAGTCAACACATATTTCATATCATGTAGCACACACATAACAAAATGAGGAAGACATACTACAACTCAGTAGCTGTGGTTTCTACTCTGAGATCAGCCCTACAGAGAAAAGCAATCACCAAGCTCTCCAAGGACACGGCAGCTCCACTCACAACTTTATCGCTTGCAGCAGTGGCGAATGGTGTGTTTTTTGGACCCTCCCAGGGCAGGTGAGTGAGTCTTCAATGACAAATCTACTCTCACATTTCCATGTCCCAAAGCCACTGGTGACATTCACATCCCAGATGACCAACAGGCACGTGAAAAGTCTGAATGGTGAGACCAGACATTCTTTCCTTATGGCTGATCTTAGGGGGAAAGCACAGAGGTTTTCAGCAGTAAGAGTTATGTTGGTTTCAGGCTTTTTGTAGATTTTTAAGATTGAAGATTTCCCTTTTATTTCTATATTGGGGATCTTTTTTCAAAAACCAGAATTGAATGTTGGATTTTTCATATGATATTCTGTATATCATTTAGAGATGATAAAAAGGCTTTTGTTTTTGCTTGTTGATATGGTTAATTATATTGCTATTCTCCGAAATAAAGAGTAAACTATATTGATACACGCAATGATTTAAATAAATCTCAGAGGCATCATGAGGGGTGAAGAAGCCAATATCAAAAGGTTATATACTGAATGATTCAACTCATATGACCTTCTAAATGCTTTTAACAGCCTGTGGCAGGGCAGTTCCCTCTGACATCATCAACAGTACAACATTTAGTGAAAGGGTTTGCCCCCAGTTCTGGGTGCTGGAGTGAGGAGACTGAGCTTCTTTGTTATCTTTTTCTTGTTGGATTGGTTTTTTTTTTAATTTCTTGCTTTATATTTTTTCCCATCTCTGCATATGCTAAATGACTAGTTCTGTAACATTTACAAAGTAACCCCACTGCAGGAGCTCCAAGGAGAGGGTGGAAGTGCCACTGCTTTAAAATGCCCTGGATTTTGGCCCCAGTTCTGCTGTGGTTACAGTGGGTCCCCATCAAAGAACAGATGCTTTCAAATTGTGGTGCTGGAGAAGACTTTTGAGAGTCCTTTGGACTGCAAGGAGATCAAACTAGTCAATTTTAAAGGAAATCAACCCTGAATATTCACTGGAAGGACTGATGCTGAAGCTGAAGCTCCAATACTTTGGCCACTTGATGTGAAGAGCTGACTCATTGGAAAAGACCCTGATGCTGGGAAAGATTGAAGGCAGGAGGAGAAGGGGACAGCAAAGGATGAGATGGTTAGATGGCATGACTGACTCAATGGACATGAATTTGAGCAAACTCCGGGAAACAGTGGAGGACAGCGGGGGCTGGTATGCTGCAGTCCATGGAGTTACAGAGTCGGACATGACTTAGCGTCCAAACAACAAAAATTCTACACAGTCCCAGCAGCTGTGAGGGAGCATCAGCTGGAGAAACTTGGCCTCAGGAGATGTCAGGCTGGGCTCTACCTCTCGGTGCCACCTAGAAATCTTTACTCATAGGTAAAGAGTGTGGCGGCCTGCCCTCTGAGGAAACTCACCGCCCCAAACATTTTTATGCAGATCATTCAATACATTGCACAGGATTTTGCTAAGTATATCTAAGAAAAACATCTATGTTTTCCTGGAAGGCATTACAATTCTCACATTGGAAACATAATCATCTTAGAATCTTGAGCGACTCTGATGATGTGTTAAAGAACAGGTTACAGCATCCAGGGCACAAATAGTAGTAAAAATCCTGACCTAGACTTTGAGAAAGGCTTGATGTGAAGATTTAGGTGCTGCGGAAATGTCACAGAGAGAGCTCTGCTGGATTCAAAACAGACTTGGGCAGCAATAGAGTTTCGTCAGTGATAGACTTTAACGACTATTCATCGCAGCCTGCAGTAAGCATTGCTGATAGTTCACCAAAATGAAAGCTTAGTTTAATTCTTAAAACTAAGAAAATAACTCAAGCCAAATCTTATCAGCAAACTGCCTCCATACTCATTTTCTCCCATTTCTCCTGATACATAGATGGGATGAGTGACTGGTCAGCTGGGGAGTGCTGAGAATGGGAGCAGGAGGGAAACTGGAGGAATTTTGGAAGAACGTGTCCTCTCTTCCTGCTTTATCTAAAGACTGGTATCTCCTCTTCATGGAGAAAGTCCCAAGGTTGGTGGTGGGCTGGTGCCCTCTGTGATGCAAAGACTTGTGGATGAAGGTGCCATGGCAGCAGCCACTTCCCATCACCAATGGTGATGCAAGCTGACTGAACTCTCCCTCTGGCGGGAGGAGTCAGCATGGAGGCATCAGGGCTCCAGTTAAAGGAGGGCTGTCTTTCAGGGTGAGGCGACACAGTGCAAAGAGTGTGCGTAGGGCACACTGGTACCCCAGCAGAGTCAGCACTGGAGTGTCTGCCACCCCAATATCAATGGCACCGGCCAAAGATTCCTTCATCTCTTCCTTCCCCTCCATCCAAACTCAAGCAGCACCATGAGAGGAAAGGTGAGGCAGGGAACAAAGACAGCCCAGACTCAGGTTCTGAGCCCGCTGTGGGCAAGTGGAGAAGCTTGAAAATGGAAATTAGCTGGAAAATGAGACAATGCCCAAAAGTACCTGGGAGAACAAAGGGATTTGCCAAGAGTTCCTTCGACTTGGAACAGGGAGACTGGATGGAGAAGATTGACAAGCAGTGGTGTAAATGCATAGTGAAGTCCCTACCACTGGAAACCTTGAGCCGAGCTTTCCGACTCGTGGACCTCAGCAGCCTGTATTAGGATGAGCCAGGATAATAACTTCTCAGCTCTCAGGGAAATTGTGAGAGTACTGAGGAAGCAGAACTCTGGAGGCTAAAGCATCCAAATCTCTTTGGCGGTAATATAACTACTACTTTCTAAATACGCTGTGATCTGAATGGCATCAGGGCTTTGCCTGTTGCTCTTTCAACAAACTGGTTACCACTGGCAGCAAGTAATTGATTGAGGTTACCTAAGGCAGGAACACATTGCCTCAGCAACCATCCAAGGAGTCAATAAATCCTTGTTTGACCAAGTGACAAGGAATGAACCTTATATCCTTTGGGTGGAAATGTCGTTTTCCTTCTGCTCAATGTGGAAAATACAGTATGTACATAACATGTTTGATTTTGTCAACTTATGTCAGAATTTCAGAAGATTCTTAAAGCCTCCAGAGGAATGAGTCAACAAAGGGAATTTGAGGAAGGGGTGGTACCGAGAAAGACTGGATCTGTCATTGAGCAAAGGAGCTGTCAGTCACTTCTACTCAGCAAATCAGGTCCCAGCATACTCACTCACAACAAATTAGATCCCAGGAAAGGAAAACCCAATGGGTGGTCCTAAAGAGAAGTCAAGGTTTGAGAGACGTTAGGCAGACTGACCCTGGAGAAAGAAATGCCTGTCACAGAAGCCAGACCCTTCCGCCATGTGAAGTGATGGATGAAGACCGGAAGCCTTAGAGAAGGGAGAACAAGTACTCATTTCTGGCGGGTGGACGTGCTACAGCCAAAACCCGCGCAGAAACAGAACGGGCAGGGAGGACAGGATCAGAAGCAAAGGTGGAATCTGGGACCGGGGAAAACTCCAGGAGAGACAGAGGGAAGGCTGGCTCAGAGCCCAGAGACAGACACAGAGGGTCCCACTCACTTAAGGGACCAGAAGAGGGTGGGCCCCAAAGGGAGGGTCCAGAGGAGACGGACACCAGCGCTCAGCTGGAAAAGGGCTGTGGAGAAAGTTCCGGGAGGGATCGAATTCTTGCCCAGCTTGGCAGCTGGAACAGCCCAAGTCTGCCATGAGCTTGAAGTCATTAACTGTCATTTATCCAGGTCATATCCAAGACAGCCAGGTAAGGATGGGATACTTCTTAAGCTCTGGCAACCTGCAATTGGTGACTATACTCTAAGAAATCTAAACTCTCTGTGTGTGTGTGTGTGTGTGTGTGTGTGTGCGTGCGCACGTGCGCTCTTTGCTACCCCATGGACTGTAGGCTGCTATGTCCATGGGATCTCCCAGGCAAGAATACTGGAGTGGGTTGCCATTTCCTCCTCCTGACCCAGCGATTGACCCTCCATCTTCTGCATTAACAGGCAGGTTCTTTACCACCGTGCCACCTGGGAAGTACCAAGAAACTGGCTTTGCTTCCTTGTTTCTGTATTTGTGTATGTTTTCCTTTTGCAAATGTTAATGGAGGTTTTAACTCAGCTCATATTTAAGAAGCATCAAGAGATTCTTCACACTCTTACTGATGAGAAGAGAAGCTGGAGTGCCTGGGGTCAGGGGTCAGGGAGCAGTGTATTCT
This sequence comes from Raphicerus campestris, assembly GCA_006410735.1. Classification (NCBI taxonomy): domain Eukaryota; kingdom Metazoa; phylum Chordata; class Mammalia; order Artiodactyla; family Bovidae; genus Raphicerus; species Raphicerus campestris. Next base: position 177,653 of record SJYW01054570.1, on the reverse strand, counting down.
CAGCATACCTGCCCCACCCCTTTCCATGCACACAAGATTGAAATTGGAGTTGCAGAGACAGCAATTGATTAAAAGTTCATAAAACTGTCCCCTACAACTTAAAATCTGAAGATAAGCCAATGCTCTTAAAGATAAGTGGACTGAGCTTTTGGCAAAAATCTAATATCGTAATTCTTTCCCTCATATTTTTAGTGTTTAACAGTCACTGAAATAATGAGAGCTAACATTTTTCTGTGCCAGTCAGTCTTCTAAAACCGTTTAAATAGGTTGTCTCTTTGTATCTTCATCTGTCTTTTATCATCCTTGAGGGAGCCACTATACTGACCCATTTTACAGATGAGGAAACTGAAGCCAAAAAGGGTATGCAGTGTGTCAAGTTGAGAGCCATCTGACTCCAGCGACTGCATTCCTCACGGTATATGTCGGAGACCCAGGTGTGATTTCTCTTTTAAACAGTTGCTTCACAGCACTGTGATAGTTGCTACTGCTCAGTGAAGTGAATCAGCTATGCATACATATTTATCCTCTCTTGTTTGGATTTCTTTCATTTAGGTCGCCATGGAGGATTAAGTGGAGCTCCCTGTGCCCTACAGCAGTTCTCATTAACTTCCTGTTTTACGTGGAGTATCTATAGTGCATACGTGTCAGTCCAAGTCTCTCAGGTCCTCCCACCCTCGCTGTCCCTCTTGGCATCCATACATTTGTTCTCTATGCCTGTGTCTGTATTTCTGCCTTGCAGACAGATTCATCTGTACCATTTTTCTGGATCTTCACATGGAGCCCAAAGTAGGTCAGTTCAGTCTGGAAAACAAGGGGCAGTCAAGGTTTTGGGAGGCAGTCATCCATGGTCTAGGGCTAACAATCAACTGTCGCCACAACTTTGTACTTTTCAGCCTGGTTTTGTCATCATACAGGCAGTTCCTCTGCAAGAGGAGAAGAGGGGTGTGGAGGGAAGTGTGCCCACGGGGGAGAGAGTGGGTGCCTGTGGAACTGGTTTGGTTGGTACACAGTGCACCTCCGTTCAGAATTATAGGGTCTTCATTTTCTTAAATTTAAGAACATTGCAAGGATGAGTTAAAGGAACTTGGGTAATTTTGCTGTGGGCCAACAAATTTAACAGATGAGGGCAGGTCACCAAGATTGGGAAGGTTTTTCATTTTCTTCCTAAAAGAATTCTAAAATAATAGGAGTCTAGTTTATGTTTTTGCTGGTTGAAGGAGGGCATGAGGTGTGATGATGTCATGAGCACAGCACTTACATGGAGGCCAGGAGGCCAGGTCCAGACTCCTTCTGAACAAATTATTTTAAACTCAGCCTCAGTTTCCCTTCTGTAAACAACCCAGTTGGATTATTTCTCAGATTCTTTCAGCTGTAAAATTCCGAGATTCTCCAATATGTCTGTTGCATTGACGAATAAAATGAGTACTTTTAAAGTAGGAAAAGATGATAGAAAATGACTTTTTGAGTTCATCCTGCCTCTGCCTCCCGGCTCCACGTCTCACTAACAGCTCCACGCCTCACCAAAGCCCCAAGCAGAACTCAACATCTTCACTAAAAACCAAGGGAACAGCTTCCCTTGGGTGTAGCCACAGGCGCTGATGAGAGATTGTCTACCCAGGAGGAATTTCCTCCGAGCTTGAACACGGAGCTTGACATATGCTGGGAGAGGGAGCACTTTGACAGGAAAGGGGCACTGATGAGGGTATTTATTGAAAAACAGGTCTCCCCTGTTCCATGGAGTCTGAACCGTGCACAGCGTGCATGGACCTTGTCTTCCTGCGACCAGGAACTCCGCCTGCATCTTCCNGCTATGTCCATGGGATCTCCCAGGCAAGAATACTGGAGTGGGTTGCCATTTCCTCCTCCTGACCCAGCGATTGACCCTCCATCTTCTGCATTAACAGGCAGGTTCTTTACCACCGTGCCACCTGGGAAGCACCAAGAAACTGGCTTTGCTTCCTTGTTTCTGTATTTGTGTATGTTTTCCTTTTGCAAATGTTAATGGAGGTTTTAACTCAGCTCATATTTAAGAAGCATCAAGAGATTCTTCACACTCTTACTGATGAGAAGAGAAGCTGGAGTGCCTGGGGTCAGGGGTCAGGGAGCAGTGTATTCTCAGCATACCCGCCCCACCCCTTTCCATGCACACAAGATTGAAATTGGAGTTGCAGAGACAGCAATTGATTAAAAGTTCATAAAACTGTCCCCTACAACTTAAAATCTGAAGATAAGCCAATGCTCTTAAAGATAAGTGGACTGAGCTTTTGGCAAAAATCTAATATCGTAATTCTTTCCCTCATATTTTTAGTGTTTAACAGTCACTGAAATAATGAGAGCTAACATTTTTCTGTGCCAGTCAGTCTTCTGAAACCGTTTAAATAGGTTGTCTCTTTGTATCTTCATCTGTCCTTTATCATCCTTGAGGGAGCCACTATTCTGACCCATTTTACAGATGAGGAAACTGAAGCCAAAAAGGGTATGCAGTGTGTCAAGTTGAGAGCCATCTGACTCCAGCGACTGCATTCCTCACGGTGTATGTCGGAGACCCGGGTGTGATTTCTCTTTTAAACAGTTGCTTCACAGCACTGTGATAGTTGCTACTGCTCAGTGAAGTGAATCAGCTATACATACATATTTATCCTCTCTTGTTTGGATTTCTTTCATTTAGGTCGCCATGGAGGATTAAGTGGAGCTCCCTGTGCCCTACAGCAGTTCTCATTAACTTCCTGTTTTACGTGGAGTATCTATAGTGCATACGTGTCAGTCCAAGTCTCTCAGGTCCTCCCACCCTCGCTGTCCCTCTTGGCATCCATACATTTGTTCTCTATGCCTGTGTCTGTATTTCTGCCTTGCAGACAGATTCATCTGTACCATTTTTCTGGATCTTCACATGGAGCCCAAAGTAGGTCAGTTCAGTCTGGAAAACAAGGGGCAGTCAAGGTTTTGGGAGGCAGTCATCCATGGTCTAGGGCTAACAATCAACTGTCGCCACAACTTTGTACTTTTCAGCCTGGTTTTGTCATCATACAGGCAGTTCCTCTGCAAGAGGAGAAGAGGGGTGTGGAGGGAAGTGTGCCCACGGGGGAGAGAGTGGGTGCCTGTGGAACTGGTTTGGTTGGTACACAGTGCACCTCCGTTCAGAATTATAGGGTCTTCATTTTCTTAAATTTAAGAACATTGCAAGGATGAGTTAAAGGAACTTGGGTAATTTTGCTGTGGGCCAACAAATTTAACAGATGAGGGCAGGTCACCAAGATTGGGAAGGTTTTTCATTTTCTTCCTAAAAGAATTCTAAAATAATAGGAGTCTAGTTTATGTTTTTGCTGGTTGAAGGAGAGCATGAGGTGTGATGATGTCATGAGCACAGCACTTACATGGAGGCCAGGAGGCCAGGTCCAGACTCCTTCTGAACAAATTATTTTAAACTCAGCCTCAGTTTCCCTTCTGTAAACAACCCAGTTGGATTATTTCTCAGATTCTTTCAGCTGTAAAATTCCGAGATTCTCCAATATGTCTGTTGCATTGACGAATAAAATGAGTACTTTTAAAGTAGGAAAAGATGATAGAAAATGACTTTTTGAGTTCATCCTGCCTCTGCCGCCCGGCTCCACGTCTCACTAACAGCTCCACGCCTCACCAAAGCCCCAAGCAGAACTCAACATCTTCACTAAAAACCAAGGGAACAGCTTCCCTTGGGTGTAGCCACAGGCGCTGATGAGAGATTGTCTACCCAGGAGGAATTTCCTCCGAGCTTGAACACGGAGCTTGACATGTGCTGGGAGAGGGAGCACTTTGACAGGAAAGGGGCACTGATGAGGGTATTTATTGAAAAACAGGTCTCCCCTGTTCCATGAAGTCTGAACCGTGCACAGCGTGCATGGACCTTGTCTTCCTGCGACCAGGAACTCCGCCTGCATCTTCCTGCCTCCTATGTCTGCTGCATCAGCAGGTCAGTTACTTGTTTTGAAAGCCTCATAATGTGGCCCCCATTCAGTCCTGCCTGTCATGTCTACCACCAATGTCTTTCTTTCCTGAGGTCAAGTTCACGTGGATCCTGGCCATACACCGTGTCCTGGGTTTTACAGCATGTTGCTTAGCTTCTTGGGCAGAAAAGAGGCCCTTTGTTTTCCTCACAAGTCCGTCGCCTTGGGGGGCTCCCAGGATTGAATGTTTTGTATCTGCCTTTTCTCTACAGCTTCCCTATTCCCCGCTGTTATCTTTGGCTCTGTTGCTATGGGTGGGAATATTTTCTTGTCCTTGTTTAATAACTGCTTGGCTGCCAGACGGGCTCATTTCTCATTGTATCGGTGCAGGATTAGCCGAGATGTTTGGGAAATATTTCCTGTATTAAGCAGCAGGGGAGAGTGTGTTGGGCCCGTGCCTTCTTTTGACATCGCGTCATACTTTCTCTCCACTTTTTCCCTTGGAATGTGCTGAGGCCAGTTCTTTGCATCCAGAGCCTCAGCCCCTCCCTGACACTTTGCAGAACTGGGTCCCTTTCCAGGTGCCTCCTGTAAGCACTCCTAGGGAGGCTGCAGGGAATCGCAGGCAAGCATCTCAATTGACTTTTGATATTTGGGGTCCAATAGTGAACTGCACCATCAACCTACTATCCAGGCGAAATTGCCTATAAAACTATTTCATACTTCAGATTCTTTGACAATTAGCTCACCGGCCTCCTATCTGAGCTGCCAACTGATTGACAATGAACCTGAACGTGGTCTTTGCTGTTGCCTAGAAGTGACAGCAAGTTTACAGCTCTGTCTGAAACTCTGACTGCTCACAGATTTTTTGGCATTCTTGTGTTTTCTTGCAACAGCCCTCCAAGGATTGAGAAAAGCTATCTGGAAAAGTTACCAAAGGACAAATATCTATGAATTTTTGGCTCTAGGTGAAATTGAGATAAAGAAGAGTGTGTGCTCCAAATCTGGCTGAAAGTCAACGCCATGAGTTTGGTTGCATTGCAGTAGCAGTGACACAGGCTTGTCTCAGAATAGGAGTCGCTGTGGTTGAAGTCTGAGGTCACTTTCTCCAAGCCCTAGGATCTTGGGTGGGTCCCCTCTGTAACATGGGGGTGACTGACTCGTATAGTCATTGTAGAGAATGAGTGTGAGAACACCTTGTAAACAACAAGCATAATATCATTAGAAATACAGGGGACTCCCCTGTTGGTCTAGCGGTTAAGACTTTGGGCTTCCAATGCAGGGAGTACAAGTTCGATCCCTGGTGGGGACACTAAGATCCCACATGCTGCATGGTCTGGCCAAAAATAAATACACAAATAAATGCATTTTAGAAAGAGGTGTAGGAAAACGTGTATGAAAATATTTGTAAAATGAAAAAAAAAAATTGGCACAGAAGCTAATAGCTGTAGAGGCTACAGTGAAAACCTCACAGAAATGTAAACACACTTCCAAGGGGTGGGAGAACCATTTTCTCCTAGCTGTGGAGGTTAATGCTTTCTTTTAAAGGTGAGCCAAACCTCCTTCCTGACCTGGGCAAAGTGGAGCCCAGCTCCTACCTGAGACTGGCAGCTGTCTGAGGTGCGCTGCCCCAGTCAGGGTGACCTGGGCTCAGACAGCTCCACTTCTGCCCCAGACTTTGCTCCAGGAGCCAGTCCTCTAAAGAAGTTCCACCCTCACTGCAGGAGGGTGGAGGTGACTGCTCCACCCCAGACAGGACAGTGGGGAGAGACCCATGGCCTCCATTGGTCACCCTCCTGTGGAGAATTTGGAGTGTCACTCCTTGGTACCATCCTGACTTGGCAGACAACTCAAGACTCCCTAAGCACCCCAATATCTTTTCATATAAAACTCACTATGGAACGTTTTGAGCATTCAGAAAAAATTGAAAGGAACAGCATGAGGGACCCCTGTGTACCCATCACTCCCTTCATCAGTAGTCAATATTTTGCCAATTATTCCACCCATTTCTGCTCCTCCCTTTGCCTCTTGTTTTGTTTTTGGCTGAAGTATTTTAAAATAAATCCAGGATATCACATTATTCCACCCAATGGTGGAGACCCAGATTTGATCCCTGGGTCGGGAAGATGCCCTGGAGAAGTAGATGGCAACCCTCTCCAGTATTCTTGCCTGGAGAATCCCATGATCAGAAGAGCCTGGTGAGCTACAGTCCATGGGGTTGCAAAGAGTTGGACATGACTAAGCAACTAACACATATACATACATTTTAAAATAAATCCAAGACACCATGTTATTCTACCCGTACATATCTCAGTGTGCATTTCGAACTGATAGAGGCCATTTTTTCTGGCATAACCATACATCATTTTCCCACCCAACAGGATTCATCATAGTATGCTCAGTACATCCCAATGGTCATTTCTGCTCAGATTGGCAAGAGATGCTTTGTGCTAATTATAAGACCCCAGCCTGACATACTGTCTCCCCCGCTTCTATCATCTTAGTGCCCCGAGCAGAAACCTCAGCCTGGGAAGGTGTTGAGAGAATGCATTCCTCTTCCCGGGTCCCCTCTCTTGCTGGAGAAGCACTCACCTGCCCAGTTGACTGGGACTAAGGACCTGGTGAGAGGCTGGGCTCCTCAGGCATCTCTCTGGGATTGGTCTGTCCCCAGGGCATACCGTCTACCCAGCATGGTGTCCACAGGCTCAGTACCCGTGGCCCCAGCCCAGGCCCACCTTGTGGGGTGAATCTGAAGGGTCATCTCTCACTTGCGGACTGAGGAAGTGATTCTGGGTCAATAGATCTGCTCTAGAAAACCCAGTCTGACTGGCATCTNTGGTCACCCTCCTGTGGAGAATTTGGAGTGTCACTCCTTGGTACCATCCTGACTTGGCAGACAACTCAAGACTCCCTAAGCACCCCAATATCTTTTCATATAAAACTCACTATGGAACGTTTTGAGCATTCAGAAAAAATTGAAAGGAACAGCATGAGGGACCCCTGTGTACCCATCACTCCCTTCATCAGTAGTCAATATTTTGCCAATTATTCCACCCATTTCTGCTCCTCCCTTTGCCTCTTGTTTTGTTTTTGGCTGAAGTATTTTAAAATAAATCCAGGATATCACATTATTCCACCCAATGGTGGAGACCCAGATTTGATCCCTGGGTCGGGAAGATGCCCTGGAGAAGTAGATGGCAACCCTCTCCAGTATTCTTGCCTGGAGAATCCCATGATCAGAAGAGCCTGGTGAGCTACAGTCCATGGGGTTGCAAAGAGTTGGACATGACTAAGCAACTAACACATATACATACATTTTAAAATAAATCCAAGACACCATNTGTGCTGAGGCCAGTTCTTTGCATCCAGAGCCTCAGCCCCTCCCTGACACTTTGCAGAACTGGGTCCCTTTCCAGGTGCCTCCTGTAAGCACTCCTAGGGAGGCTGCAGGGAATCGCAGGCAAGCATCTCAATTGACTTTTGATATTTGGGGTCCAATAGTGAACTGCACCATCAACCTACTATCCAGGCGAAATTGCCTATAAAACTATTTCATACTTCAGATTCTTTGACAATTAGCTCACCGGCCTCCTATCTGAGCTGCCAACTGATTGACAATGAACCTGAACGTGGTCTTTGCTGTTGCCTAGAAGTGACAGCAAGTTTACAGCTCTGTCTGAAACTCTGACTGCTCACAGATTTTTTGGCATTCTTGTGTTTTCTTGCAACAGCCCTCCAAGGATTGAGAAAAGCTATCTGGAAAAGTTACCAAAGGACAAATATCTATGAATTTTTGGCTCTAGGTGAAATTGAGATAAAGAAGAGTGTGTGCTCCAAATCTGGCTGAAAGTCAACGCCATGAGTTTGGTTGCATTGCAGTAGCAGTGACACAGGCTTGTCTCAGAATAGGAGTCGCTGTGGTTGAAGTCTGAGGTCACTTTCTCCAAGCCCTAGGATCTTGGGTGGGTCCCCTCTGTAACATGGGGGTGACTGACTCGTATAGTCATTGTAGAGAATGAGTGTGAGAACACCTTGTAAACAACAAGCATAATATCATTAGAAATACAGGGGACTCCCCTGTTGGTCTAGCGGTTAAGACTTTGGGCTTCCAATGCAGGGAGTACAAGTTCGATCCCTGGTGGGGACACTAAGATCCCACATGCTGCATGGTCTGGCCAAAAATAAATACACAAATAAATGCATTTTAGAAAGAGGTGTAGGAAAACGTGTATGAAAATATTTGTAAAATGAAAAAAAAAATTGGCACAGAAGCTAATAGCTGTAGAGGCTACAGTGAAAACCTCACAGAAATGTAAACACACTTCCAAGGGGTGGGAGAACCATTTTCTCCTAGCTGTGGAGGTTAATGCTTTCTTTTAAAGGTGAGCCAAACCTCCTTCCTGACCTGGGCAAAGTGGAGCCCAGCTCCTACCTGAGACTGGCAGCTGTCTGAGGTGTGCTGCCCCAGTCAGGGTGACCTGGGCTCAGACAGCTCCACTTCTGCCCCAGACTTTGCTCCAGGAGCCAGTCCTCTAAAGAAGTTCCACCCTCACTGCAGGAGGGTGGAGGTGACTGCTCCACCCCAGACAGGACAGTGGGGAGAGACCCATGGCCTCCATTGGTCACCCTCCTGTGGAGAATTTGGAGTGTCACTCCTTGGTACCATCCTGACTTGGCAGACAACTCAAGACTCCCTAAGCACCCCAATATCTTTTCATATAAAACTCACTATGGAACGTTTTGAGCATTCAGAAAAAATTGAAAGGAACAGCATGAGGGACCCCTGTGTACCCATCACCCCTTTCATCAGTAGTCAATATTTTGCCAATTATTCCACCCATTTCTGCTCCTCCCTTTGCCTCTTGTTTTGTTTTTGGCTGAAGTATTTTAAAATAAATCCAGGATATCACATTATTCCACCCAATGGTGGAGACCCAGATTTGATCCCTGGGTCGGGAAGATGCCCTGGAGAAGTAGATGGCAACCCTCTCCAGTATTCTTGCCTGGAGAATCCCATGATCAGAAGAGCCTGGTGAGCTACAGTCCATGGGGTTGCAAAGAGTTGGACATGACTAAGCAACTAACACATATACATACATTTTAAAATAAATCCAAGACACCATGTTATTCTACCCGTACATATCTCAGTGTGCATTTCGAACTGATAGAGGCCATTTTTTCTGGCATAACCATACATCATTTTCCCACCCAACAGGATTNTGGGCACTTAGTATTTGTCAGGCACTTTGTCAACATCTTCTCATTCAATCACAAGACCCTATGTGGTAGGCATTTCTCTCAGAGAACTGTATAGAACCTATCAGAATCGCTGTCATTGTCAACCACAGTCCTTCACCCAGGCTTCCTGTTAGCGCCTAGAGCTGAGGCCCAAACCCAACAATGAGGTGCCCGCCGCTGTGGTTTTTTCCACCCCAGCTCAGCGCAAGGAAGCTCGGAGGGTGCCCTTCCCCATCCTGCCTTCTGCTCCAGCAGGCAGTGGAGCAGAGCTTGGAAGTGTCTGGGTTTTGGGTCAGACTTGGCCAGGCGTCCAGTGGCAATTTTGTAGCAGCACAACTCTGGACAGGCTTCTCCAGTTTTCCAAGCCTCATTCTCCTCATGGCTCAGTGAGGATGACAGTAAGATGATCTTCCACATGAGCTTCATTTTTTATAGAATGACATCCAACTATATGGCTAGCACATAATAAGTATTAAAATCTTTAAAGGGTCAATGTTATAACAATACTATATAATCACCAGATATGTATGTAGCCAGAGCCTCTTCTTCCGCACCAGGCCCCACAGTGAGCTCTCAGATCCGATGAAGCAACATTGCAAAATATCTCAACAGCCACTCATCAGTGAGTCAGAACTCATTTCCAGGTGACTCCAGCTAACACCTCTTTTAATTGCCTTCAGAATAAATACCTCCCAGGTTCAAAAAGTTGCCTGAGGTCTTACACAAAATCCGGGGCCAGATATTGTTATTAAAGCCAGGTGGTGATTGCACAAATATTTTAAAATATGGCTCATACTCTCCTTGCCCAAGGCAATGTCAAAGCTGGGGGTAGCAGGCAGGAGAACAGAAGATTTTAAAGAGAAGGTGTGAACCTTGTGGTGACAGTCTTTGTTTGTTTCTAACTTAAGAATTTTCTAGCCATGCTTCCATCCTGGGCTTTCAGAAACTGAGAAATCTCCCTGCATGGCCCCTGGCTCTGCGATGTAACTCAATTCCCCTCGCTCCACAATTCACTGTGTTGTTTCTGGGTGGGTTTCTGTGCTTATTTCCCTGGGTGTCATCTAGATAGTCAGCACAGATGATTTGCAAGGCAAACAAAGGAAGAGACGCCGGGTCCAGGGAAGAGAAGAGGTCTGTGTAACAAGAAAGCCAATGGCTTTTAAGGACTACCTACGTCCATCCCAGCTCAGGTCCTGGGAAGGGATGAGCAGAGCCATTGCTGCCTGCTGTATGAACACCACTTTGTAACAGTTCTATCCATCCAGCAGATGAAACCTGGGATGCTTCTCACACCCAGACACATCCCTGCACATTCAAACTGGCTCTGCAGCTATGTGCATATGCTGTCAATCAGGGAAATAATCCATCTGATTATTGACCTGAAGTAGACAAAAGAGCTTCCTAGTGGCTCAGCTGTTAAAGACTCTGCCTGCAATGCAGGAGATCCTGATTCAATTCCTGGGTCAGGAGTATCCCCTAGAGAAGGGATAGGCCACCCACTCCAGTATTCTTGGGCTTCCCTAGTGGCTCAGACAGTAAAGAATCTGTCTGCAATGTGTGAGACCTGGGTTTGATCCCTGGGTTGGGAAGATTCCCTGGAGGATGACATGACAATCCACACCAGTATTTTTGGCTGGAGAATCCCATGGACAGAAGAGCCTGGCAGGCTACAGTCCATGGGGTCACAAAGAATTGGACATGACTGATGGTAATGAACAGGGAGGCCTGGCGTGCTGCGATTCATGGGGTCGCAGAGTCGGACACGACTGAGCGACTGAACTGAACTGAACTGAGAAACTAGCACAGCACAGGCAGAAAAGCAGAGCTACTGTTTCCCTTTTTAACATCACGTAAATGTGGATTTAGTCAAAGGCTTCTCTTAGACTTACGGACACAAGGAGAGGAAAGGAGTGGGTGAGATGCACGGAGAGAGTAACATGGAAACTTACATTACCGCATGTAAAATGGAGAGCCCATAATTTGCTGTATGTCTCAGGGAACTCAAACAGGGGCTCTATATCAACCTAGAGGGGTGGGATGGGAAGGGAGATGGGAGGGAGGTTCAAGAGGGAGGGGAGATATGCACATTTATGGCTGATTCTAGTTGATGTTTGACAGAAAACAAAATTCTGTAAAGCAACTATCCTTCAATTAAATAATAAGTAATATATATTCTAAAAGGCTTCTGTTAAGTCACTTTAACGCACATAGCATGGTGCCCTTCTGCAGGATCTGGTCTCAAGGTCGGTGCTGGAAGGAAGACGCCTCAAGTCGGGTCAAGCACACACACACCACCCAGAGAACAAGTGACCACACTGTAATTATAAGCGTGTGCTGGGGGTGACTAGTGGGCTCTTTCTGTCTCCTTGTGTGTTTGAGAATCAATCAAACGTAAGGAGAAAGGAGACACCCGCCAACAGAGGCACCCGTGTCTGGCATTTTCCCTTTGAAGCCAGAACTCCTTTGACCTCAGGAGGAACTGAACGGCTGTCAAACCCTAGAGGTGTCAGACGGGTCAGCAGAGGTGGCTCTGGGGGAATGTTTTCTTAGCCGGTAAATTTATCAAGACTGGGAAATGGAAGCAGCCCCAGAACTCAATGCAGTCCCGCGCATCCCCTTTTCACCTGATTCCCCTTTGAAGGTAAATCTGTAGCAGACATGAAATCGATTAGTGGGTTGGGGGAGGGAAAAGATGGACTAGCCTGTGTTTCATGCCCTGTAACAGGTTTTCAGGACTTCTTGGATGAAATAAAGGGTAACTGTAATGGGACAGAATGTTCTGTCAGGGCTTTGAGGCTGAGTTCGTGGTCCAGGTGGGGCTACAGGTGAACATAACACAGCAAAATGCAGCCAGGAGGAAAACCACAGTGGTCACGTGATGAATTATCAGCAGACTAGCAGGTGAGGCAGGAATACAGAACTGTGTGCCAGCAGGAACCAGGTCCCCCAGGAAATGTGTGAAGAAATGGATAGGAAGTCTTTGTAAGCAAGTCCAGAGCTGAAGTGCCTGGACGAACTCTGTGGAAGGATTGGGGCTCTAACTGTTTCCAAATCTCGGGTCATAAATTCTTGTCCACTGAAAACTCAAGACATGAAACTAAGTCAGGAGTGACCCACACTATCGACAACACACTTACTCTGTTCCCAGACCACATATAAAGCTGAATTCTGTGGATTCCTTCCAGGAAGTCTAGAATGGGGTGCCGGCCACGGCCACAAGTCTAAGTTACAAAGGAAGGGATAGAAGACAAACTCTCTGACTCTTGGATGTTTAAAACCACATCTCTAGCCAGACATCCATTCCAGAGCAACGGATCCTGATGGAAAACTCTTGAACAGGATGAACCTTTCAGTCTCAGACTACGATTACCCTATTTTTATAGCCCTGAACTTTTTACCATTAATGTGAGAAGTGAATTTTTTTTAAAGTATTTATTTATTTATATATTTTTGGCTGTGCTGGCTGGGTCTTCACCGTTGCGTGGGGTCTTCTCTAATTGTGACCAGCAGGGGCTGCTCTTCATTGCGGTACTTGGGCTTCTCATTGAGGTGGCTCTAGGGCGCCTAAGCTCAGTAGTTGTGGCTCCTGGGCTCTGGTACACAGGCTGAGTAGTAGTGGCGCACGGGCTTAGTTGCTCTGAAGCATGTGGGATCCTGCCAGACCAAAGAGCAAACCTGTGTCTTCTGTACTGGCAGGCGGATTCTTTACCACTGAGCCCCAGGGAAGCCTGAGGAAGCGAATCTTTAAAGGCAAAGCCCCCTACCCTCTGCCCCATCCTTCTTAAGGATGTCAGTCGAATTTCCAGCTGCAGGCAAGGGCTACACAACTTGGCCCTGAGCCAGCATGGACACCCCTCCATTCAAATGAACAGAGGCTGTGATCCCTGAGGAATATTTGCTTCCCAGCTTGAAGGGAAGATGCTGCCAACCGCAGGCATCGTGTAACATCTTCCAGTAAAACAACTTTCCCCTAAATGTGTTCCAAAGATATTTTGCAATGTTAGCATTCTACCATCAAACCAATGTGGAACACACAGGATTAAACTGAGTTCAGCGTTTTCTCATGTGCGGGTTTTTGAGTCATTATTATTGTATATCACGATTCTCCAAGCAGAGAATGCAGCATCTTTCAATCTTATTAGACCAGTGAAAACTTTCCTAGTGAAAATGACTTCCAAGAACAAGTGCTCCATGAAGCACATTGTGGGGAGCACTGTGTGAGGGGCCCCCTCCCAGAACATGCTCTTCTCAGACTCCGGGCCTCTGCCAGGAGAAGGGGCTTCCCAGTGACCCCTGCTGGGCCAGTTTTGGCAAGTTTTCCTTGTTACAAGCCTGTCCACAGCTAAACTTCACATGTTTTCTCCAGGTACTTTTTCTTGTGTTCACAGTTCAGTTCAGTCACTCAGTCGTGTCCGACTCTTTGCGACCCCATGAATCGAAGCATGCCAGGCCTCCGTGTCCATCACCAACTCCCAGAGTTCACCTAGACTCACGTCCATTGAATCCGTGATGCCATCCAGCCATCTCATCCTCGGTCGTCCCCTTCTCCTCCTGCCCCCAATCCCTCCCAGCATCAGAGTCTTTTCCAATGAGTCAACTCTTCACATGAGGTGGCCAAAGTACTGGAGTTTCAGCTTTAGCATCATTCCTTCCAAAGAAATCCCAGGGCTGATCTCCTTCAGAATGGACTTGTTGGATCTCCTTGCAGTCCAAGGGANTCCCCTTTTCACCTGATTCCCCTTTGAAGGTAAATCTGTAGCAGACATGAAATCGATTAGTGGGTTGGGGGAGGGAAAAGATGGACTAGCCTGTGTTTCATGCCCTGTAACAGGTTTTCAGGACTTCTTGGATGAAATAAAGGGTAACTGTAATGGGACAGAATGTTCTGTCAGGGCTTTGAGGCTGAGTTCGTGGTCCAAGTGGGGCTACAGGTGAACATAACACAGCAAAATGCAGCCAGGAGGAAAACCACAGTGGTCACGTGATGAATTATCAGCAGACTAGCAGGTGAGGCAGGAATACAGAACTGTGTGCCAGCAGGAACCAGGTCCCCCAGGAAATGTGTGAAGAAATGGATAGGAAGTCTTTGTAAGCAAGTCCAGAGCTGAAGTGCCTGGACGAACTCTGTGGAAGGATTGGGGCTCTAACTGTTTCCAAATCTCGGGTCATAAATTCTTGTCCACTGAAAACTCAAGACATGAAACTAAGTCAGGAGTGACCCACACTATCGACAACACACTTACTCTGTTCCCAGACCACATATAAAGCTGAATTCTGTGGATTCCTTCCAGGAAGTCTAGAATGGGGTGCCGGCCATGGCCGCAAGTCTAAGTTACAAAGGAAGGGATAGAAGACAAACTCTCTGACTCTTGGATGTTTAAAACCACATCTCTAGCCAGACATCCATTCCAGAGCAACGGATCCTGATGGAAAACTCTTGAACAGGATGAACCTTTCAGTCTCAGACTACGATTACCCTATTTTTATAGCCCTGAACTTTTTACCATTAATGTGAGAAGTGAATTTTTTTTAAAGTATTTATTTATTTATATATTTTTGGCTGTGCTGGCTGGGTCTTCACCGTTGCGTGGGGTCTTCTCTAATTGTGACCAGCAGGGGCTGCTCTTCATTGCGGTACTTGGGCTTCTCATTGAGGTGGCTCTAGGGCGCCTAAGCTCAGTAGTTGTGGCTCCTGGGCTCTGGTACACAGGCTGAGTAGTAGTGGCGCACGGGCTTAGTTGCTCTGAAGCATGTGGGATCCTGCCAGACCAAAGAGCAAACCTGTGTCTTCTGTACTGGCAGGCGGATTCTTTACCACTGAGCCCCAGGGAAGCCTGAGGAAGCGAATCTTTAAAGGCAAAGCCCCCTACCCTCTGCCCCATCCTTCTTAAGGATGTCAGTCGAATTTCCAGCTGCAGGCAAGGTCTACACAACTTGGCCCTGAGCCAGCATGGACACCCCTCCATTCAAATGGACAGAGGCTGTGATCCCTGAGGAATATTTGCTTCCCAGCTTGAAGGGAAGATGCTGCCAACCGCAGGCATCGTGTAACATCTTCCAGTAAAACAACTTTCCCCTAAATGTGTTCCAAAGATATTTTGCAATGTTAGCATTCTACCATCAAACCAATGTGGAACACACAGGATTAAACTGAGTTCAGCGTTTTCTCATGTGCGGGTTTTTGAGTCATTATTATTGTATATCACGATTCTCCAAGCAGAGAATGCAGCATCTTTTAATCTTATTAGACCAGTGAAAACTTCCCTAGTGAAAATGACTTCCAAGAACAAGTGCTCCATGAAGCACATTGTGGGGAGCACTGTGTGAGGGGCCCCCTCCCAGAACATGCTCTTCTCAGACTCCGGGCCTCTGCCAGGAGAAGGGGCTTCCCAGTGACCCCTGCTGGGCCAGCTGTGGCAAGTTTTCCTTGTTACAAGCCTGTCCACAGCTAAACTTCACATGTTTTCTCCAGGTACTTTTTCTTGTGTTCACAGTTCAGTTCAGTCACTCAGTCGTGTCCGACTCTTTGCGACCCCATGCATCGAAGCATGCCAGGCCTCCGTGTCCATCACCAACTCCCAGAGTTCACCTAGACTCACGTCCATTGAATCCGTGATGCCATCCAGCCATCTCATCCTCGGTCGTCCCCTTCTCCTCCTGCCCCCAATCCCTCCCAGCATCAGAGTCTTTTCCAATGAGTCAACTCTTCACATGAGGTGGCCAAAGTACTGGAGTTTCAGCTTTAGCATCATTCCTTCCAAAGAAATCCCAGGGCTGATCTCCTTCAGAATGGACTTGTTGGATCTCCTTGCAGTCCAAGGGACTCTCAAGAGTCTTCTCCAACACCACAGTTCAAAAGCATCAATTCTTCGGCGCTCAGCCTTCTTCATAGTCCAACTCTCACATCCATACGTGACCACAGGAAAAACCATAGCCTTGACTAGACACAAGACTTCCTTTCTACTCAGATCCTTTGTTTGAGTTATGAGGAGGCAGAGCTTAGTCTCTGGGTCCATCTGCAGTCCCAGACCACTTGTTACATTAGGTCACATTTAGTTGAGCACCCCACTAGGATCAACTCATCCTTCTCTGAGGGGATGATGGGGTTTGGGACTCAGACCTGACCCGTCAAAGGGCTGCTTTGCATAGAGGAAAACATGGTGTGGAGTCCCACACTGTCCCAATTCTGAAGAACCCGGACTCCAGCGGGGTCAAGGACAGAGACCACTGGTGACTCAGTGCCTCTAGAAAAACAACCCCAAGCACCTACTCCAGACAGTGGCTCAGCATCTTCTGTGCAGGCAACAGCACGTGAGGCTTTGTCACTGCATCCCGAGTCCTCCAGTGGGACAGTGATACTGGGAGGGTGGGGGAGGGGGGAGGCGCCTGGTCCCCCCACCCACCCCACTCCCGCCAGGCCGGAAGCTCCAACACTGCCTCCTCAGCAAGGTCTTGGCCCGCGTCAGAAATGTAGAATCCGGTCCTGGAGCCTCAACTGGGCTGACTCCTGGTTTCTGTCATGATGTTGGAGACGTCAAGTCTGGAAACCACAGCCCATCTGTTTTCCAGTTTTCTTATTTAAAATAGTATCTTGTCCAAATGTGAAATGAGAAGAAAACACAGCAGCGTGAATACTCTCTAAGCTGGAGACGTTAGAGGGACCAGCTCTAGAGCACAGACTCCACCTGGAGGCCAGAAAGGGTGACCCCAGGTGGGATGGAGCGCTGCCCCAGGTCTGGGCAGCTGCATAAACACCCCATATCCTCCTCGGAGCCCAGAGAGCCTGCCTGGGGAGATAAAGGGATGAGGTCATCCTGGCAAGCCTGTGCCACCTCCAGTAATTAGACCCCTGCCAGGCCTCCCCCCAGGCCAGCCCCTTGTCCCCACAGGTGTGCTGTCCCTCTCCAGCTGGCATAACAAGGCCATGCCAGCTCCGAGGCCGAGGCAGCCCAGGGCTGTCCAAGACTAACACAGCCAGGCTGCCGATGCCAAGCCAGGAAGATGAGAGAAGGCTCTTCTCTGCAAAATGAAAATAAATTGCAAAATGGGATCGTGTATGTGGTTGCCCTGGAGAAGGAGGATCTGGAGAGGAGTAAAGCTAGAAAGCTGGTTTCCACAAAGCCAGGTGGTCCTGGGACAGGGAAAAGCATCAGCCGCCTTGGTGTGAGGATAAGCAGGAAAAGCTGCAGAGCTTGCCCAGATCCCGACCCCTCCTGGGGACCTCTGGGTTCAAGGGACACACCCTGCAGTGCTGTGCCTGCAGGCTGCCCACCTACACCATTAACAAACTTGTAAACTCAAAACCTAGAACCACGTCTTCTCACGCGTTCCATCTCTGCCCCTCGAACCTCATCATCTATGCTTTGTTAGTCCCTTAGGTTTTCAGGCCACACAAGCCTGAGCAAGCTGCCCCTGCCTGGGGTCTACAGGTAAGGGGGAGCTAAATCTCCCATCATCCGTTAGAAGGAGTATCTTCGCTCTCACTCTGTTCTCATCCAACTTCTCCATCAACTTGGGCTCCAGGAGGACAAGCAAGCTGTACCTGAGGGTGCAGAGGGGTGGGTAGGGGCAGTGGGGTTCCCTCTTTCTCTCTTGCTTGCTTCTGCCCACCTCTAGCCTTCACGACTGCCTCCGTGTCTCCAACAAGTCATGGCTCTCCACCCAAGAAAGGGGTTGGGAGTGCAGCCTAGTAAGGCAACCAGAGCCCAAGCACTGCACTGTTAACTTCGCACAATCCAACACTCTGCTCAGGTCGCTCCAGATGGCTCGGTGCGAAGCATTACAGGCTTGGGATATTTTGGACTATCTTTTTGCAAGGAGAAA
Source organism: Raphicerus campestris (assembly GCA_006410735.1). Classification (NCBI taxonomy): domain Eukaryota; kingdom Metazoa; phylum Chordata; class Mammalia; order Artiodactyla; family Bovidae; genus Raphicerus; species Raphicerus campestris. Next base: position 159,669 of record SJYW01054570.1, on the reverse strand, counting down.
GCTGTACTTGTGTTTCACCCCCTCGGTGGCTCTTCCTGAGATACTGCAGAGTCTGTCAACAGCACCAACACACACAAAGACACTTGGTATTTGGTGGGTGTTTCTGTGCATTTAAGCTGTGAGCGCTCAGCACAGTGGTGCCAATCTGCCCCATGGGAACGCTGCTCCCTTCACGACCTCAGCTTGGGAATTGAGGTCACGCCTCATTGTTCTCATTGTCCCTTTAATCAGCTCTTCCTTTTATCTCCAGAAGTCCCCTCTGTCTTACCCCTGTTGTTTGAAAACATTTCTTCTTCTCTTTTGCCCCTTCCACTCCTCTCCTCTCTGTTCCCCTGCTTTCACTTTCCAATCACAACTAAGCACTGTTATTTTCAGGATCCTCTGAAAACTGACCCATCCCACTGCACCCACAGAAAGTGTCAGGGTCTTCAGCTGACACCCTAGTTCAGTGAAGGTCTGCTGAACATGCACTAGTCACCGAGTTCCCATGAGGGACACAAGATCCAGACTGAGTCCCATCTAATAGCAGAAAGGAACCCTAAGTCTCCTACTGTGGCTTCCATATCCCAAGAAGGCTTACGCTTTGCATGGCATATACACAGTAGGTGCTCAATACATTCTTGAATGAAATCAATAGTCTGCCCCTACTTATTCTGAGAAAGCTGTTCTAAAGCCTGAAAGTTTCCTAAAAGATGGGATTGAACATAGATGAGATAAAGGTATTTAAATGATGAAGGAGTTATAAACTGTGGACAGGAATACACCGACCACTCATCTTCCATTTTCCAACTTCCTCCAGGGCCTCAGGCTCAGTATGTCTGCCGACAAACAGAGGGGAGAGGGAAAGCTTGCCAACAAAGGGCAAGGTCATGCACCAATCTCCAGCCCATCCCTTGGACCACAGGTGTCTGCCTTTCTCCCAACACCTGGAGAGTATGGACTCGAGTGGGGAATGAGGGAGAGGAACGTCCACTCTGTCCCTTTAGCCCATAATCCATCCCTGCTTCACACACCAGGCACTATGTGATGCAGTCACGCTCACCCACGATTGCAATTCATAGAGCTGGTTCTGAGCCCAGGACTCAGATCTCACTGGCCCTGCCTCTGACATCCTATGGCTGTGCTCTTCCTTCACCCCTGCCATCCCCCACAATGACCCACCCTCTTTCACATCAGCAACTCTTGTTTTTTCACACCCTCTTTGATTAATGGCTTCCCTGTTAGCTTAGTAGGTAAAAAATCCACCTGCATTGCAGGAGACCCCAGTTCGATTCCTGGGTCTAGAAGATCTATTAGAGAAAGGATAGGCTACCCACTCCATTATACTTGGGCTTNTAACCCCTCTTGTGCCATCCCCCACAATGACCCACCCTCTTTCACATCAGCAACTCTGTTTTTTCACACCCTCTTTGATTAATGGCTTCCCTGTTAGCTTAGTAGGTAAACAATCCACCTGCATTGCAGGAGACCCCAGTTTGATTCCTGGGTCTAGAAGATCTATTAGAGAAAGGATAGGCTACCCACTCCAGTATACTTGGGCTTTTCTTGTGGCTTAGCTGTTAAAGAATCTGCCTGCAATGCAGGAGACCTGGGTTTGATCCCTGGATTGGGAGGATCCCTTGGAGAAAGGAATGGCTACCCACTCCAGTATTCTTGCCTGGAGAATTCCATTGACTGCATAGTCCATGGAGGCACAAAGAGTTGGACATGACTGAGCGACTTTCACTTTCACTTTGATTAATAGTCTTCACAGTTCAACTTTGTATCCTGCAGCCCACCTACTTGGTGCTTTCTCTGCAAGAAATGACCTTTCTTCTTCCCTGAATGACCTGGACAGAACCAACAGGGACATTTAAGTGGGGACCAGCAAGGCGTTAGATTTTCAGTCAGTCCCTCACACTTAGGCAGAGGGAGCTGATCCACTGCCTGGGCTCATAAACTGGGCTTGATAAGTGAGCACCTGAGAAGACAGCATCCTCTTCCCTCCTTCCCCCATGATTTGGGATGTCTGAGAATCACACATCTCCCATTGCATTTTGGCTCAGCCCTAGAGTCCCCTGAGACACCTTTGGAGGTCAACCTTTGAAGGTCAACTGTGTCAAAGAAAGATGATCAGGGAGTACAAAGAATGAAGCCTAAAAATGAGGAAGTGGGGCCGTGAATAGACTCCTGTGCAGATAAGCCACATAAATGCAAATCAGTCAAGCCCTGGACATATCCAGGACTACAAGCTGAACTCGAAGCAAAAACGATACAGAGCAGTCAAGGGAACTGAGATAGCAACTGGGGATATGATACCCTGCCCTCCTGGGGTGTCTGTTTCAGGAACAGGCACCCTTAGAAAAGGAGGTATTTTACAAATAAATTACAGAGGAAAACCAGGGGCCCAGGCAACCGGAGAGAAGTGCTATTCAGAGGTGCAGCCTCACCAGCCCCAAATGGAAAATCCCAGTACAGTTGTAATATTGTTTCCTTGTTAATGGTGACCAAAGGCTTTCTCGGATCCTAGAAAGAATTTTTCTGTGGTGATTAAGTAGAAGACCTTTTATAATATATATTATACATGTGAATATACAAAATGCAATGATGTATATTTGAAGTCTTTAAAACCTTTGACAAAGAGATCCCAACGAAGGCTAGAATCTGTTCATACAAGAAGATATTTTCTAATTCATAACAGTGGCCTTTCTGGACAGTGAATACATTTAATCTTCATGTTAAAACTGCAACTTTCCTTTTAAGCTCTTCTTTAGCTGTATCCCATGAAGTTTTATATATGCTGTCTTCATTCTGTCCCAAATAGTTTCTAATTCCCCTTGTGATTTCTTTTTTGATCTGGGTTATTTAGAAATGTGTTGTTTAATTTGCAGATATTTGAGGAGTTCTCAGATTTCCATTGTTGCTTTATAATTTAATTTTATTGCATTTGGAAAAGATGCTTTGAGTCACATCAGTCCTTTTACAAGCATGGAAACTTGTTTTAAGGCCTATCATATGGTCTTTCCTGGAGAATGTCCCACATGCCCTTGAAAGAAAGTATTTTGCTTCTGTTGGGTGAATTGTTCTATAAATGTCAGTTGGATCATGTTGATTAACTGTTTTTCAAATCTTCTATATCTTGGTTCTTTTTTTTCCCCCTTTAGCTAGGCCACACAGCATGTAGGATGTTAGTTCCCTGACCAGGGATTGAACCTGTGCCCCTCGAGTTGGAGTTGTGGTCTTAACCACTAGATTACCAGGAAAATGCTCAAATCTTCTGTATTTTTATTAATTTTCCATCTACTTGTCCTATCAATATAAAAGGTCTTGAAATTTGAAACTATAAATATTGACTAGTCTGTATCTCCTTTCAGGTCTCTCAGTTTTTGCTGATTATATTTTAGAGTCTTGTTAGGTTCACATGCATTTCAAATAATTTTATCTTTGTAATATTGTGGCCCTTTTTACTATTATGAAATGTCCCTGTTTATCTCTCCCAAAATATTTTAAAAAAAAAAAAATAATAAAAAATATTTTGTAAGAATCTATGTTGTTTGATATGAATAATATAGCCCATTCTAAGCTCTTATTTTTTTTTACTGTTTGTATAATACATCTTTTCTATTCTATAATTTTCAATATAGCTGTATTCAAAGAATTTGAAGTATGTCTCTTGAAGTCAGAACATAGTAGACTCTTTCTTTTCTATCTAATCTGATAATATCATCATTTTCATTGACCTGTTTAGTCTATTTGATGAATCATTTAATGTGATTTTTGATATCAGTAGATGTGATATTTGTCAGCAAAATTCATGTTTTGCTGTTTGTTNGTAGTCAGAACATAGTAGACTCTTTCTTTTCTATCTAATCTGATAATATCATCATTTTCATTGACCTGTTTAGTCTATTTGATGAATCATTTAATGTGATTTTTGATATCAGTAGATGTGATATTTGTCAGCAAAATTCATGTTTTGCTGTTTGTTTTTACTATGGCTCTTCTAGTTCTTGTTCCTGTGCTCTTCCTTTACTACTAGCTTTTGGGTTGAACAAACATTTTTCGTATATCATTTTAATTCCTCTGTTGATTTGGAGGGTAGTTTTTTTGTTGTTGTTGTTTTGTTTTTATTTTCTTAGTGTTTGCTACAGGGATTTAAATATACATTNACATCCATGTAAATGACACCTCAATGTCACCATCGCTGAATGCCAGAACAAAGGTGAACACACTTAGAAGAAAATGGCGCAATCTACATTCAACATTATAAAACTTCACAATGCATGGCATCAAGTAAAAGTGATCAGGTATGAAAAACACAGAAATACATGGCTCATACCATGAAACAATAAATAGAGGCAGAATCAGAAAGGACAGATATTAGAAAACAAAGACTTTAAAAAAGCTATTATAAATATGCTTAATATGCTCAAGAAGAAGTGAGAAACATGAATATGATGAGAAGCCGAAAGAAAGGTTTTTAAAAGAGAGAGAGGCTGAAATGGAATTTCTAGAGNTAAATAGAGGCAGAATCAGAAAGGACAGATATTAGAAAACAAAGACTTTAAAACAGCTATTATAAATATGCTTAATATGCTCAAGAAGAAGTGAGAAACATGAATATGATGAGAAGCCAAAAGAAAGGTTTTTAAAAGAGAGAGAGGCTGAAATGGAATTTCTAGAGGTGAAAATTAAATCATCTGAAATACAGAATATACGGACTAGATTAGGAGCTAATTCGATGCTATAGAAGAACAGATCAGGAAACAATCAGAAAACACAGTTATAGAAAATGTCTAAATGAAGTACGGAAAAGAGTAACAAAAAAATAAAATAATATATAGCACCTGTGGAACAATATCAAAAAACTCTAACTTGTAAAATTAGAGTCCCAAAGAGGAAGAGAGATATGTGAAGAAATAATAATAGCTATAAGTTTATCCAAATGTAGTGAAGGTAAGCTCATATGCCAAAAAGAAAAATCTGTGGAACCCAAGCAGAAAAAACATAACTAAAGAAAACCATGCCAAAGTAATTACAAATTGCTAACAAAACAAAGGTTAAAAAAATCTTTAAAACAATCATAGTTAAAAGGTAAATTACAGAGTAATACAAACAAGCACAACAATAGAATTCTTATGATAAAATATGCAAGCCAAAAGAAAAGAGAGAAACGTCTGAAAATGTTGAAGGAAACTATTATCATAGAATTGTATCCCCAGGAAAATTATTTTTTTTAAATGAAGACAAAATAGAGAACATTAGAGATGGAAAAAATATTTCACATAAATAAAAGCTGAAGGGATCCATCAACAGCAGATCTGCATGAAAGATATTTTTTTTAAAAAAAGAGCTTTTCACACACTAATGAAAACTCAGAGGGACTTCCCTGGTAGTCCAGTGGTCAAGACTCCAAGCTTCCACTGAAGGGGCGTGGGTTCAGTCCCTGGTTGGGGAACTTAGATCCCGCATGTTGCATGGTGCAGACGAAGGAAAAAATCAGAGATTGTCAGATTGGATTTCAAAAGCAAGACGCCTACCAGACATTCTTTCATGTGCATGTGTGCAGCGTCCTAAGTTGCTTCAGTCGTGTTTAACTCTTCGCAACCCTTTGCACTGTAGCCCACCAGGCTTNCTGTCAGATTGGATTTCAAAAGCAAGACACCTACCAGACATTCTTTCATGTGCATGTGTGCAGCGTCCTAAGTTGCTTCAGTCATGTTTAACTCTTTGCAACCCTTTGCATTGTAGCCCACCAGGCTCCTCTGTCCCTGGGATTCTCCAGGCAAGAATACTGGAGTGGCTTGCCATTTCCTTCTCCAGGGGATCTTCCTGACCCAAGGATTGAATCTGAGTCTTTTATGTCTCCTGCATTGGCAGGAAGTTTCTTTAGTACTGAGCCACCTGGGATGCCCATTCTTTCATGTATAAAGATATTTTTTAAAAAGTTAAAACTAAGAGTATGGAAAACTAGTACCATGCAAAAACTAATAAACGGAAATCTGGAGTGACTATTAATATCAGACAAAGTGCAATTGTGGCAGTGATCACTCTATAGTATATACAGATGTTGAATTATAAATGCTGTACACCTGACATTTTCATAATAATACTAATAAAAAGATAATCCATCCAGCAACAGTAGAAAACAAAATCTTTTCAAATGTACACACAACATTCACAAAGAAAAGACCATATTCTGGATCGTAAAACATGTCTCAGTAAATTTAAGGGAATTTAAATCATATGACGTATATTCTCTGATCATAACAAAATTAAAAATAAAAATTAGTACCAAAAGATTCCTGGAAAATCCGCAAACCTTTATAAAATAAATAACTCAAGACAAAACTTAATCATAAGAGAAATTAGAGAACACTATGAACCAAAACAAAAATGAAAATATATCAAAATGTGTGGGATGCAGCCAAAGCAGTACTTAGAGGGAAATTTATAACTTTAAGTGCTTGTATTTGAAAAAGTCTCAAATCAGTTATCTAAATTTCCATCCTAAGAAACTACAAAAGAAAGAGCAAATAAATATAAAGCCCATATGAAACTTATACCTCAGTAACTCTGATAAAAATTTCTTATTCCGCAGTGACTTTGACCTGATAGTTTATCTTAAATCATTTCTTTTTCCTGTTGCTTTTCTTTTCTTCATAGCTATAGATCTTTCTTATAAATAACAGCCTTGCTGAAAAAAGCATATAATTATATACAAGGGCATACATAAGGAATTTCTGAATTTTATGGTACAAATTGTGTCAATGAGTGACCATATATTAAGCCCTTACCATCTGCCAACCCTTGCACATGTGTTGTTTCATTTAATAACCAGGCTATGGTGGATCCCTAGGGGATTTTGATGGCTTCATTTATGATCCCCCAAAACTGCCATTTAAACATCCGTTTCCTGCAGAATTGTTGGATTTGGTTTATTTTCTGTTTTGTGTGAATATTTTCATCACACAAGAAACCATCTTGAAAAAGCCCCTCATAAATCTTGATGTGTATGAGATCAACTGGCTTTAATGAATTATGAGGTCAGGTAGAATCTATCTGGAAAACAGCCAGCACGTGTAAAGAAGAGATGGGGCAACCCACTGCAGTACCCTTGCCTGGAGAATCCCCATGGACAGAGGAGCCTGGCGGGGTACAGTCCATGGGGTCACAAAGATCGGACATGACTGAGCAATTGCGCATAGCACAAGGTATGGAGCGGGGATGGATTTACGTCCCTCTGAGTATTCCTCAGACTCGGTCCCTACATGATATGACAACAGTGAGCGAGAAAGATGAAGGTGTGAGAAGCAGAGCCCAGAGAGGACAGCACACCCCACCTCACACCCCCCAAGTGGTCAGGAGCCCACATTTTTCCCAGCAGTCCCAAGGTGCCTCCTCATCTCATGCTTACTTACATTCAGCTGTGGTGAGCTTTCCCCTGTGAGACAGCAGCTTCCCTTTCTTTGGTTCTGTTCGGGACACTGCTCTCTAGATTCATTAGGTGGGCTTCCTAGGTGACGCTAGTGGTAATGAACCCACCTGCCAATACAGGCGATATAAGAGACAGGGGTTCAGTCCCTGGGTCAGAAAGGTCCCCTAGAGGAGAGCATGGCAACCCACTGAAGTATTCTTGCCTGGAGAATCGCACGGACAGAGGAGCCCGGCGAGCCACTGTCCATGGAGTTGCACAGAGTCGGGCACGACTGAAGCATCTTAGGACACACACAGAGACCAGTTAGTGTGCGCACCCCAATATTAACAAACATCACAGATCTACACAGAGGAATTATTTGTTTACTGGTGAACTAATCAGAAGACATCATTACAGCTGAGGATCTTTCCTTGAATTAAAATGAGGATTTGAGAATTATTCTTTTCAAAGGTCCATTCTAAATTATGGGGCTGTAATTCCATCTTGAAGGCTACTTGTGGGTCACGCTTCACTTCTCGTGGTTTATGACTTCAACCCAGGCCCTTGATGGAATTATAACCCAACAGGCCCAGAGACTGCTATTTATCATCTGTTTATTTTATAACAGAGCATCTAGTATATTTTGGTTTTATGCTCCTGGAGAAGACAAGCAGGGAGGAGGAGATGAAAGAATTGAACCCAGGCTACAGCCATGTCCACCCAACTCTAAATCCTTGAGATAAAAAGGCAGACAATAGTCCAGACACGTTATCTCCACATTAACAGATACCTGGAAGTCTCTTCTCTGGGTCATAGTGGAAATAAAATGTCCAAATGGCTATTTGGTGTCTCTTCTGGGCTGAGCAGCAGAGCTCAGCAGGCAGACAAGAGGGTGGCCATCCCGCCTCCCTCCTCTCCACCCCACCACTGCCTCTGTCTGCTCTATGCACAACAAGCTCAGGCGGGCGGCTGCAAGTGCACAAAAAGCTGGGTCAGGGATCAGGCAGGGTCACTGGGCGCTCAGACCTTGGATTTGGCTGCTGGCCCCCGCGGTGTGCTGGGCGTGGACACCCCTTTCTCTTTCCATGCTGTCCCCAGGCTCTACCGCACACTTGGCCCTGGGCCTTGGCAAACATTCTAATTTGCTGCATAATTAATGTAACAGTGATTCAAGGCAGAGAGGCTTCTGGGACTAATTAGTAACCTGAATCTCCATGGTAGCCTACATTCCATTCTTATCAGTGCCGGGAAGAGCTGCACTCCCTGAAACAATGTCTCCCACTTAACGACTGCGACACAGCCAAGAGGCAAAGATCATCTTCCCTCTGCACAGATTCCAGCAGTATGTGATCACGTCCCACGGGGACTGCACTTCCCCTGGAAGAGCCTCACTGAATTAGTCCCTCGTGAACTTTTAGGTTTCTATGTGGGTCTGGGGAGCTCTCGTTGCAGGTGGAGAAATAAAGACAGTCAGCAAGGGCTCGCTGACCATCTGCAGAATGACCAGCATTGTTCTGGGGGTTGGAGAAGCTTGAAAGAGAATGGAGGCCTCAGCTCTCTTTCCAGAGACCTTGTAGTAGGATAATGAAGCCTACAGTGATGAGAATAGATGACCTGTGCGTTCTCCTTCCTAACTTGATCCCTTGTTTGTCTGAGCTCACATGGCTCCCAGTGTGCCAGTTATATACAGAGGAGTCGTTCAAAGTCAGAGTGACCTCAGCCAGGAAAGTCAGGGGCACTACAGCAGAGCTGCTCTCACTGCCTTCCCTGCCCCTGCCAGCTTCCTGGAGCTCCTCACTTGCATTAGAACCACTGCATTTCAGCTTACTTGCTCAGGCCCAGCCTGATGAAGCCTAGAGTCAGCAAGTTGTGGACACGGATAGTGGGCCAATCCAGTCTGACCACTCCTTCAATTCACGTACACATGTGGTCATGGCTGCTTTCACGTGACAATTGCAGAGTTTAATAGTTGCAACAAGCATGGCATGACCCACAAGTCCTACAACATTTACTCTTCAATCCTTTGCAGAAAGGTTTGCTGACCCCTGCTCTAGACCATCCAAAACCACCCAGCAGGGGGGTGACCTTGGCTTCATTCTTAGTGTCTTAGAATTCTTGTTTTAGGAGTGAGCTGTGGACCAGACCAGAACAACGACTTTAACAAAATGTGTCATTTTCAGCCTCTACTCACCATTACACAGTGTTTGATAAACACGTAGGTGCTACTTACTATATGTCAGGCACTACTCTAAGCCCTATACCTCTGTGAACTCTTTTCATCCTTATTATCACCCTATCAAGAGGGCATCACTGCCCCCATTCACAGATGAGGAAACTAAGATGCAGAGAGGCTATGTTACCTACAGCTATAAAACTAATAGCAAGTGACAGAGCCAGGATTTGAACCCAGGAAGCCTTCAGGTTCATTCAGACAAACCAGGACCTTGAAGTTCATTCAGCAAACTTGCCAGTCAGAGCCTGTTTTTATGACATTCCTCAAAGTTGGGGTCATAACATCTAGCCTGGATCTTTGTGGGGTAATCAAAATTTCAGTGTCAAATATATTACTATAATTCAATTGATAAGGGTGCAATGAGATGGGTACTTTGGTACATTTTATATCAGTTCAGTTGCTCAGTCGTGTCTGACTCTTTGTGACCCCATGGATTGAAGCACACCAGGCTTCCCTGCCCATCACCAGCTCCCTGAGCTTGCTCAAATTCATGTCCATCAGGTCGGTGATGCCATGCAATCATCTCATCCTCTGTTGTCCCCTCTCCTCCTTCACCTCCTTTTATATAGATTTCTCTATATATTTTTAAAATTTATTTTAATTGGAGGCTAATTACTTTACAGTATTGTAGTGGTTTTTTTCATGCATTGACATGAATCACCCATAGGTGTACATCTGTTCCCCATCCTGACCCTCCCCATCCCATTCCTCAGGGTCATCCCAGTGGACCAGCCCTGAGCCCCCTGTCTCATGCATCAAACCTGGACTGGCGATTTATTTCACATATGATAATATACATGTTTCAATGCTATTCTCTCAAATCATCCCACCCTTGCCTTCTCTCACAGAGTCCAAAAGTCTGTTCTTGACATCTGTGTCTCTTTTGCTATCTCATATATAGGGTCATCATTACCATCTTTTTAAATTCTATATATATGCGTTAATATACTATATTGGTGTTTTTTTCTGACTTACTTCACTCTGTATAATAGGCTCCAGTTTCACCCACCTCATTAGAAATGATTCAAATGCATTCTTTTTAATAGTTGACTAATATTCCATTGTGTATATGTACCACAGCTTTTTCTATGTATTTTTACATTGATTTCTCCTACATTTTATATAGATTTGTAAATTGATTTTGGAAGAGAACTTTATTATGTTGCTTAAGTATATTAAAAAGGATTAGCTCCCCAGTNAGTTGAGTAATATTCCATTGTGTATATGTACCACAGCTTTCTCTATGTATTTTTACATTGATTTCTCCTACATTTTATATAGATTTGTAAATTGATTTTGGAAGAGAACTTTATTATGTTGCTTAAGTGTATTAAAAAGGATTAGCTCCCCAGTCTATGTTTAAATAATAATCCAACACACAGAGAAAGCTTTCCAAGCTATGATATTTATTGTGACAATATTTGTAACATGGAAAAATTAGGAAGTATGCATTCGTAGGTAAATGGTTAAATGAACTCATGGACTATTATCTTACACAGCANATATTAAAAAGGATTAGCTCCCCAGTCTATGTTTAAATAATAACCCAACACACAGAGAAAGCTTTCTAAGCTATGATATTTATTGTGACAATATTTGTAACATGGAAAAATTAGGAAGTATGCAATCGTAGGTAAATGGTTAAATGAACTCATGGACTATTATCTTACACAGCATAACTGTGTATATATGTAAAAAGAGACTAGAAAAACTATATAAATGTTTGTTGAATGAACTGAATAACAACAACAATTCCAGAATGTTCTCCACAGATCATATTTTCACTTGGCAAAAGAAGGACCCAAATTCAGTTTGGAAAATATGGTCACTGGAGAGTCATGTGGTCATGCAGTCATGAAATCTGGAAGTTTCTACCAATAGCTCACTTAACTACAAGCTCTAATGGTTAAAGAAATCTGCCTTTTCAAACTTCCATCCAGTCTCAACAGGTTGGGAGTTGAGATGACCAGAAGAAAACCTGTAGAAACCATGAAAGAGTTGTAAGATACTGCAGCCTTAACAGTTCTCCTAACAAAAGTGCCACGTGCTGATCGCTGTCACTGTTAATATGTGAAGTTATTTTTGAAAATAGTTTCTTTTTTGGCACTTCAGGCGGGGGCTTTCTATTTGCTCTTCTCCAGATCTGCCTTCCTCATCTGGAACTCGGATTTGTGGTTTAGAACTTGAGACACTGTCCGTATTTCACAGTGCTTGAGTCTAAATATTCTTCCTCATAACTGAAGGCAAATGACTGTTTTCTCCCTCTTCTTGCTGAGTGTTTTCCTGGATTGTGTTTTTCACTGTTGACTGATGTTTTTTCCTTGCGTTATGATGGTTGAAAGCCAAATGTACATGTTGCCAAGTGCAGCATGGTTGGGATCCGGCAGGGCAGGGGGTGGGAAGGAAACCTTGCTCCTTGGATGATGGTGATGTTTGGGCACTGTTATGAGTGATTCGCTTACGTTCAGTGTGGGAGCTGCAGCTTAGGGGAGCCTGACGGAGGGGTGTGAGGACGCTGGTTTATCCTGGGGGCTGGGGACTTGATCTGTGTTTGATTTCTGGGGTGCTTTTTGTGGCATGACTCAGTGAGGGTGTGCATAGGTACCAAAGCTCTCAGGCTACTAAGAGGCATCTACTTTCAAAGTTACATATGTGCAAATTTCTGGTTTTTCCTCCAGGTGAGTGTCAAATAGAACAAGTACAAAGACATACATTTGGGATGAAATGATCATTTCTTCAAGTATAATGAAGGATTCCCAGGTGAGTGACAGCTCATGTCTAGAAAAGCTGAAAGTTTCTGTTGGCCAAAGAAAATTTCTGCAATAAAGGCACCCTTTATTCCTTGATAGGGTCTGGCTTATATAAGTGTACAGCTGTGTCAAAACCCAACCAATGTACAATTAAGACTCAGAGTTTCTTTTTCATCAATAGAACTAAGGGAGAGGGAGAGGGTGGGATGATTTGGGAGAATAGCATTGAAACATGTATACTATCATGTAAGAAACGAAGCGCCAGTTTAAGTTTGATACAGGATATAGGATGCTTGAGGCTGGTGCA
>SJYW01054570.1:131551-145957 GCA_006410735.1 Raphicerus campestris | reverse complement strand
CTGAGTGTTCTCCTGGATTGTGTTTTTCACTGTTGACTGATGTTTTTTCCTTGCGTTATGATGGTTGAAAGCCAAATGTACATGTTGCCAAGTGCAGCATGGTTGGGATCCGGCAGGGCAGGGGGTGGGAAGGAAACCTTGCTCCTTGGATGATGGTGATGTTTGGGCACTGTTATGAGTGATTCGCTTACGTTCAGTGTGGGAGCTGCAGCTTAGGGGAGCCTGACGGGGGGGTGTGAGGACGCTGGTCTATCCTGGGGGCTGGGGACTTGATCTGTGTTTGATTTCTGGGGTGCTTTTTGTGGCATGACTCAGTGAGGGTGTGCATAGGTACCAAAGCTCTCAGGCTACTAAGAGGCATCTACTTTCAAAGTTACATATGTGCAAATTTCTGGTTTTTCCTCCAGGTGAGTGTCAAATAGAACAAGTACAAAGACATACATTTGGGATGAAATGATCATTTCTTCAAGTATAATGAAGGATTTCCAGGTGAGTGACAGCTCATGTCTAGAAAAGCTGAAAGTTTCTGTTGGCCAAAGAAAATTTCTGCAATAAAGGCACCCTTTATTCCTTGATAGGGTCTGGCTTATATAAGTGTACAGCTGTGTCAAAACCCAACCAATGTACAATTAAGACTCAGAGTTTCTTTTTCATCAATAGAACTAAGGGAGAGGGAGAGGGTGGGATGATTTGGGAGAATGGCATTGAAACATGTATACTATCATGTAAGAAACGAAGCGCCAGTTTAAGTTTGATACAGGATATAGGATGCTTGAGGCTGGTGCACGGGGATGATCCAGAGAGATGATATGGGGTGAGAGGTGGGAGGGGGTTTCAGGATTGGGAGCTCGTGTACACCTGTGGCTGATTCATGTTAATGTATGGCAAAACCAATACAGTATTGTAAAGTAGAATAAAGTAAAAATAAAATAAAAAAATAAAATCTTATGAAGAAAAAAAGAGAAATACTGGAAACAAATATTAAGCTCTGGTTAATATGCATGCTGAAGAATTTAGAGGGAATTCTATCTGAAATTCACAAAAAGTAAGATGGACTGGTGGTGGAAATGGGGCTGGATGCACATGTGATAAAACGAGGGTACTAAAGTGTCAGCATCAGAATCTAGGTGATGGTTCTATGCAGCAGTGTCACCTTGCTGGCACACGAGGTCAGGTTTTGCCCAGGTCTTCCCCAAGTTACATCGGTTACTTAAGGCTGGCCATGGTGGGAATGTCAACACCATAGAAATCAGCAAATCATACAAATCAGAGCTGTTTAAATTTTTCATCTGGAGAGCCAGCTTACAAACACACCACTAGGTAGCTGTGTGGGTTGTTCACTGCCGACTTCTTTCAACTTTTCTGTATGTTTGAAACTGTTCATAATAAAATATTGGCAAAACAATAGGACTCAATGTGTTAAAAAAAAAAAACAGATGTAAAAAATAGTTTTTAGACTTTTGCTTCTGAGTAAGATTCTAGGTAGAGGCAAGGTATTTCTAGCACTGCAACAGCTTGGAGAAAAAAAGACACATCACAAAAACAGTGTGGAGAACCACAGAGGCAAAGAGGACTAGAAGAATGAGAATCCCAGAGAGAAAGAGCACGTGCAAAGAGAGCCGGGGCTGCTAGTAGCTTTCTTCACTGAAGCAGGATGAGGGCACTTGCTAAAGTCCAGTCTAAGAACAGGGCTTATCATATGCAGAGAAGAGAGAAACCAGAGGGCGCTTGTCTGAGCCCTCTGCTTCATGCAAGAGAACAGAACCAGAGGGGTCCCAGACCCTTGGCTGGCTTCCCGCAGGACAGTTTCTGCACAGGGGTGGACAGGAACCTCGAGCTGAGCCAGCAAGATGGGGTGTGATCACCCCAAGCTCTGAGGTCCTGGAAGATGGGAAGATGGTCACACGAGTGGGAGGGGCTTGTAACCATACCCAGCACAGCTCCCCACCAGAACTCTGGCAGATTTTGAATCTTTAGGATGTGGAGGCGAAACTTTCAGGACAGAGATGCCAGAGACACAGCAAGATCTCAATCCAAAGCCCGGGGGAACTTCGCCTGGATAGCAGCTGGACCTGGAGTCAGACCTCCCTCAGCCTCAGGTTCTGCAAGAAATGAAGTCCCACCAGAGGAAGGGCTCTGGAACAAACATGCTCCAGGTTAGAGTTAGAAACTTGTGCAGCCAGATGGAATGAGTCTAACTGCAACCCAGCCATGACCCGGTCTAAGTTCTCACGGCATCGGGGCGATAAGCCCCTTACACTGCTTGTCTAGCTGGAGAAAGGGCAAAGCCCTATGGGAAAGTGACCTTTACTTCAGTCTCGATGGTTTTTTATACAAAACGCCTGGCAAACAGCCATAAGGAATGAGACAAGGATGTAGGAAAATGTGACCAAAAATCAGGAGGGAAAACAGACAAAAAAGCAGATCCACAAAATATCCAAAGGTTAGACTTAGGAGGGACGGATGTTGAAAATAACCACTATAAATATTTTAAAGAAAATTGAGAAAGTGATGGACAAAAAAGATGTCTAAAAGACAGAGATTCTCAACTGAGAACTGGAATGTATTTTTTAAAAGCAAGTAGACATGCTAGGGCTGCAATACCTCAAAGCAAGAGCTCTTTGGATGTTTTAACAGCAGAAGTCCAGGTAGTGAACCTCAAGACACGTGAACAGGAAAAAAAAAACATACTGAAGAGCAGAGAGAAGTATGAGATACGCAGAATACAAACAGCGTAACAAGTGTGCAACTGGCAGACCAGATGGCAAGGAGGTAAAGAATGAGGAGTAAGGGGTATTTAAAACCAAAGCCCTTATAGGTACCAGGGTAAGATGTATTGCATTTACGTGTTCCTATCCTGGTCATTACATTTACTGACTATGTGCTACACTGAGCAAACCCCATACTTCTTCTGATCTTGCTTTTTCCTTGTCTGTAAAATTGAATCTGTAATATTAATTCCTTAGGACTTTCATAGTATCATCTGTACATGATAAAACTATATAAGGTAGGGTGAAAATTTCTTAAACTGTCATTATCTTCATCATTACGGTTTCTTTGTTCAGTTATTCTTGGGGGTATGTAATCTCTAGCCCTAGCATACATGGGTTTCATTTAGGCTGTATCTCCTCTTCATTCTAAAATAATTCCATCTTTGTTGCATGTATCCCCGTGTTTTTCTTCCTTGTGTAACAAGCAGTATCTATGCCAGAGGTCACTGAAATTGTCACGTTGAAGACTCTGTAAAGGATTTCCCTTTTGAGACTATTTTCTGAGACTTGAAGTTCTTGGGTGGAGGGTGAACAGAGGGGACAGAATTGGGAAATATGCCCCTAACGTAAGTTAGAGAGAGTCAAATTCACTTAAATTCCTCAATCATTTGGTCTCTAGTTACATTGGAACTGAGTGAAAGCCCAGATTCATATCAGGAAGGGTGGATCCATAAGACTACCAAAATGATGTGCAATTGTGAGCACACATATATATTTATAGGCATTTATATACATACATATTAAAGTGCTCATGGAACACAAGCCTGGAAAACATGATCAGATGAAAGATGTGTTACCAGGGAAACCAAAACGTCCAGTATGCTGATTCTGAGATAACCCATAAAATTCTAAACACAGTTTCTGAATTCGTTTGTGCTCTTTTGTCATATGTGTTGTTGTTTTTATGAAGAAATAAAGAAAATAGAGGGTTTCCCAGGTGGCACTAGCGGTAGAGAAGCTGCCTGCCAATGCAGGAGACATAAGAGACACAGGTTCGATCTCTGAATCAGGAAGATCGCCTGGAGGAGGACATGGCAACCCACTCCAGCATTCTTGCCTGGAGAGTCCCATGGGCAGAGGAGCCTTGTGGGCTACAGTCCATGGGGTCTCAGAGTCGGATGCGACTGAGTGACTTAGCATGCACTCACCTTTTAAAAGCCCTATCTCTAAATACAGTCATATTGGAGATAGGGTTCAAACATATGTATTTTTAGGAGACAATTCAGCTCCTTGGCTTCCCAGGTGGCACAGTGGTAAAGAATTTGCCTGCCAATGCAGGTGACACAGGAGACTCGGGTTTGATCCTTGGACTGGGAAGATCCCCTGGAGAAGGAAATGGCAACCCACTCCAGTATCTTGCCTGAAGAATCTCATGGACAGAAGAGGCTAATAAGCTATTTAGTGCAGGAGATCACAAAGAGTCAAACATGACTTAACGACTGAGAACATTCAGCTCATTACAAGCAGAGGAAAAAAGACCAAATGTGAGTCAATGACCTCATAACTAAAAGTACTTTGCCACGTCCATGCCAGTAACAACTGGTCGACCAGTAGATCAAAAGCTACAGGCCTTTGTTTCTTTACTGAGGGGTTGCAGTGGGGTAGGTGGTGGAGGTATGACCATCTCTGCTTGTTTTTTCAGCTTAGGTTTGTGGGCTTGGAGTCCCGAGTCTTTTATGTCACCACCTTTCTGACAATCTGATGGTCGACCCTGTGTTCTCTTCACCCCAGATATCCTATCTTTTGAGAAATGGAGGCTTCCAGCCATTGCAAATATGTCTCCAAAATGAAGCTACCCAACTCTGGGGTCACAACTGCAGGGGAGAAGCCACAGAGCTGCTACCTTGGAATACCAAGTGCCTGTTGGGGTGGGATGCTANCCAGAGGAAGGGCTCTGGAACAAACATGCTCCAGGTTAGAGTTAGAAACTTGTGCAGCCAGATGGAATGAGTCTAACTGCAACCCAGCCATGACCCGGTCTAAGTTCTCATGGCATCGGGGCGATAAGCCCCTTACACTGCTTGTCTAGCTGGAAAAAGGGCAAAGCCCTATGGGAAAGTGACCTTTACTTCAGTCTCGATGGTTTTTTATACAAAACGCCTGGCAAACAGCCATAAGGAATGAGACAAGGATGTAGGAAAATGTGACCAAAAATCAGGAGGGAAAACAGACAAAAAAGCAGATCCACAAAATATCCAAAGGTTAGACTTAGGAGGGACGGATGTTGAAAATAACCACTATAAATATTTTAAAGAAAATTGAGAAAGTGATGGACAAAAAAGATGTCTAAAAGACAGAGATTCTCAACTGAGAACTGGAATGTATTTTTTAAAAGCAAGTAGACATGCTAGGGCTGCAATACCTCAAAGCAAGAGCTCTTTGGATGTTTTAACAGCAGAAGTCCAGGTAGTGAACCTCAAGACACGTGAACAGGAAAAAAAAAACATACTGAAGAGCAGAGAGAAGTATGAGATACGCAGAATACAAACAGCGTAACAAGTGTGCAACTGGCAGACCAGACGGCAAGGAGGTAAAGAATGAGGAGTAAGGAGTATTTAAAACCAAAGCCCTTATAGGTACCAGGGTAAGATGTATTGCATTTACGTGTTCCTATCCTGGTCATTACATTTACTGACTATGTGCTACACTGAGCAAACCCCATACTTCTTCTGATCTTGCTTTTTCCTTGTCTGTAAAATTGAATCTGTAATATTAATTCCTTAGGACTTTCATAGTATCATCTGTACATGATAAAACTATATAAGGTAGGGTGAAAATTTCTTAAACTGTCATTATCTTCATCATTACGGTTTCTTTGTTCAGTTATTCTTGGGGGTATGTAATCTCTAGCCCTAGCATACATGGGTTTCATTTAGGCTGTATCTCCTCTTCATTCTAAAATAATTCCATCTTTGTTGCATGTATCCCCGTGTTTTTCTTCCTTGTGTAACAAGCAGTATCTATGCCAGAGGTCACTGAAATTGTCACGTTGAAGACTCTGTAAAGGATTTCCCTTTTGAGACTATTTTCTGAGACTTGAAGTTCTTGGGTGGAGGGTGAACAGAGGGGACAGAATTGGGAAATATGCCCCTAACGTAAGTTAGAGAGAGTCAAATTCACTTAAATTCCTCAATCATTTGGTCTCTAGTTACATTGGAACTGAGTGAAAGCCCAGATTCATATCAGGAAGGGTGGATCCATAAGACTACCAAAATGATGTGCAATTGTGAGCACACATATATATTTATAGGCATTTATATACATACATATTAAAGTGCTCATGGAACACAAGCCTGGAAAACATGATCAGATGAAAGATGTGTTACCAGGGAAACCAAAACGTCCAGTATGCTGATTCTGAGATAACCCATAAAATTCTAAACACAGTTTCTGAATTCGTTTGTGCTCTTTTGTCATATGTGTTGTTGTTTTTATGAAGAAATAAAGAAAATAGAGGGTTTCCCAGGTGGCACTAGCGGTAGAGAAGCTGCCTGCCAATGCAGGAGACATAAGAGACACAGGTTCGATCTCTGAATCAGGAAGATCGCCTGGAGGAGGACATGGCAACCCACTCCAGCATTCTTGCCTGGAGAGTCCCATGGGCAGAGGAGCCTTGTGGGCTACAGTCCATGGGGTCTCAGAGTCGGATGCGACTGAGTGACTTAGCATGCACTCACCTTTTAAAAGCCCTATCTCTAAATACAGTCATATTGGAGATAGGGTTCAAACATATGTATTTTTAGGAGACAATTCAGCTCCTTGGCTTCCCAGGTGGCACAGTGGTAAAGAATTTGCCTGCCAATGCAGGTGACACAGGAGACTCGGGTTTGATCCTTGGACTGGGAAGATCCCCTGGAGAAGGAAATGGCAACCCACTCCAGTATCTTGCCTGAAGAATCTCATGGACAGAAGAGGCTAATAAGCTATTTAGTGCAGGAGATCACAAAGAGTCAAACATGACTTAACGACTGAGAACATTCAGCTCATTACAAGCAGAGGAAAAAAGACCAAATGTGAGTCAATGACCTCATAACTAAAAGTACTTTGCCACGTCCATGCCAGTAACAACTGGTCGACCAGTAGATCAAAAGCTACAGGCCTTTGTTTCTTTACTGAGGGGTTGCAGTGGGGTAGGTGGTGGAGGTATGACCATCTCTGCTTGTTTTTTCAGCTTAGGTTTGTGGGCTTGGAGTCCCGAGTCTTTTATGTCACCACCTTTCTGACAATCTGATGGTCGACCCTGTGTTCTCTTCACCCCAGATATCCTATCTTTTGAGAAATGGAGGCTTCCAGCCATTGCAAATATGTCTCCAAAATGAAGCTACCCAACTCTGGGATCACAACTGCAGGGGAGAAGCCACAGAGCTGCTACCTTGGAATACCAAGTGCCTGTTGGGGTGGGATGCTATAGGTCTCTGGCTTGGTTCTCTAGCCAAGACAAAATTCACCCTTTCCTGACAGTGCATGTGAAATAGGACGTTCACCCAAGTCAAGTCAGAAAATGCTTATCTTAGGGGAGGCCATGGACAGACACTGTGACAAAAACATCTCAGACACTGAACTCTAGGAGCTCACTGTCCAGTGGGGAAGACAGACACTTAATGAGGCAGGAGCAGAGCCCGTGAAGACTCGAAGGTGCGAGCCAGTCACGCCCCCTGAGAATCAGGCATCGGTTCACAGAGGTCCACAGAGGAGTAACATGCCAGCAGGATCTAGAATCAGGAACAGGAATTTGACAGGTGGAAAAAGCAAGGAGTGTGGGATGGTGTGAAGAAGGCAAATCCTTCCACTCGGATGAGAGAGCTCGAACCAGGCCACAGAGGCACAAAGATGATGGAAATTCTCAGAGGCACCATGACAACACTGGCACAGATCATGCGGGCTTCTCAGGACCACCCCGAGTGCTGGTTAAAACAAGACTGCTCCCCGCCCCCAGTTCCGGAGTTCCTGCTTCTGTGGGTTGCGGTGCCATCCAAGGGTCTGCATTTCTCTCAAGCCACCAGCCAGTGTGATGCTGCTGATCTGGGGGCCACACTTTGACAAAGCACCAAATCCTAACCACTGCGCCACCAGGGAGCATCGGGGTCACACTTTGAGAACTACCTCACCGAAGATGGTGAAGGACACGTGGTGGGTAAGGCCAGAGTGTGGGCTTTCCTCTTTAGACGATGGTTGGTCACTGTGGCAATTGGACAGCTGTTTCAGAGGAGAGCTGTCAGGATGATGGAAATTTCGACAGCTGTCTAAGGCTGGTGGCAAGTTCTGGAGCTGTTCCAGTCAGGCCCTGGAATTTTCTCATCAGAATGGACAGTAAATTCCAGATGCAAGAGACATTGGAGAAGCAGAGTCAAGTTCTCTTGGTGACGAGCTGAACAAGGAAGAAGAGAAGGCGAAGGTGAAGACACTTCACAGGTCCTTTTCAAGGGACTGGACAGAATTTAAAATGTTCCAAAGAAACAGCACAGAAAGAGAAGCACAAGAGAGAGCAGGTGTGTAGAAACAAGCAAGGGACCCTGGGAACCCATGGGCATAGCTCTCCATAGAAGAGGGAGGAAAATGAAAGCTAGCATGGAAAGAAAAGACAGCTAGGGACTTCCTTGGNGAGCCAGTCACGCCCCCTGAGAATCAGGCATCGGTTCACAGAGGTCCACAGAGGAGTAACATGCCAGCAGGATCTAGAATCAGGAACAGGAATTTGACAGGTGGAAAAAGCAAGGAGTGTGGGATGGTGTGAAGAAGGCAAATCCTTCCACTCGGATGAGAGAGCTCGAACCAGGCCACAGAGGCACAAAGATGATGGAAATTCTCAGAGGCACCATGACAACACTGGCACAGATCATGCGGGCTTCTCAGGACCACCCCGAGTGCTGGTTAAAACAAGACTGCTCCCCACCCCCAGTTCCGGAGTTCCTGCTTCTGTGGGTTGCGGTGCCATCCAAGGGTCTGCATTTCTCTCAAGCCACCAGCCAGTGTGATGCTGCTGATCTGGGGGCCACACTTTGACAAAGCACCAAATCCTAACCACTGCGCCACCAGGGAGCATCGGGGTCACACTTTGAGAACTACCTCACCGAAGATGGTGAAGGACACGTGGTGGGTAAGGCCAGAGTGTGGGCTTTCCTCTTTAGACGATGGTTGGTCACTGTGGCAATTGGGCAGCTGTTTCAGAGGAGAGCTGTCAGGATGATGGAAATTTCGACAGCTGTCTAAGGCTGGTGGCAAGTTCTGGAGCTGTTCCAGTCAGGCCCTGGAATTTTCTCATCAGAATGGACAGTAAATTCCAGATGCAAGAGACATTGGAGAAGCAGAGTCAAGTTCTCTTGGTGACGAGCTGAACAAGGAAGAAGAGAAGGCGAAGGTGAAGACACTTCACAGGTCCTTTTCAAGGGACTGGACAGAATTTAAAATGTTCCAAAGAAACAGCACAGAAAGAGAAGCACAAGAGAGAGCAGGTGTGTAGAAACAAGCAAGGGACCCTGGGAACCCATGGGCATAGCTCTCCATAGAAGAGGGAGGAAAATGAAAGCTAGCATGGAAAGAAAAGACAGCTAGGGACTTCCTTGGCAATGCAGGAGGGTCGGGTTTGATCCTGGTCGGGGAGCTAGGATCCCACATGCCTCAGGGCCAAGAAACCAGAAGCAATATTGTAACAAATTCAAAAAGACTTAAAAAGTGGTCTACATCAAAAAAATTTTTTTTAATAATACAGGTAAAATCATAGGCTGAGAAGTGTCCACAAAGAGGCACAAAGGAAGGAGACATGTGAGTGTGGATGGAGGGGGAAGTCTGCAGGGGTGGATGAACCAGCAGCTTGGAAACATGGTGACTTGGAGGCTCCTGTTTATTTAATTCTTTCAAAAACATTCATTGAGCATCAAAAGTGCGCCTTGTGCAGAACTCAGAGGGCACAGCAGTGAGCAAAACAGAGGAGCGCCTGCCATCATGGAGCTCGCGGGCGTGGAATCTGTCATCACAAATGCAAAGGAAAAGACAGGGTGTCATGGAGGGAATGACAGGTGAGATCACGCCAGGGACGACGCTGAAGCTCAGGCTGGATACATAAACCCAAAAAGAGAGGCTGAGATGACCGTGTGGATGAAGACCGCGGGCAGATGACCCGTGTCAGCCCCGAGGAACTGAAAGGAAGCCGGGTGATGGGGACAGAGAGGCGAGCGGGAGGCAGTTTCAGATAAGGCTGGCAGGTAGGCTGGAGCCAACACACGCAGGATTTTGCTCAAGCCTCGTTAAAGCTCCTCTCCACGTGGACGCAACTTCAGAGCCATCAGCTTCACCCCAACACCAGCTTCGTGGCTGTTGTTCAGTTGCTCAGTCGTGTCCACCCTTTGTGACCCCATGGACTATTGACCAACAGGCTCCTCTGTCCATGGGAATCTCCGGGCAAGAATACTGGAGTGGGTTGCCGCGCTCTCCTCCAGGGGATCTTCCTGACCCAAGGATAGAACTCACATCTCCTGCACTGCAGGTGGAGTCTTCACCGCTGAGTCACCAGGAAAATTTTGTTTTGGCTTAAATTCTGACTTTCACTAGCTTTGGGACTTAAGCCTCTATTCCTCAGTTTCCTCATGAAAAAAAGTATCTCCTCCCTTGGGGTAGTGTGAAGATTAAATAACTTAATACATGTAACATGTTTAGAACAGTGTACAAATATTTATCTTCAATAAATATTAGTTATCATCATTATTTATCATTATTACTCTACACTTTTATAAAAGGCTCAAAATCTAACTTTCCATCTCTCCTCCCCTTACTTAGGAATATACTAGTTCATACAATCACAAAAATGTTATATATTTCTGTGTTAAACCCCTGCCTAATAATTTTCAAATCAACACCAGCTTGCTTGGAAACAAACTGAAACTTGGCCCTTCACCTATTTCACCAAATCTAGCTCAGAATAGGCTTCTGGTTTCTAGAACATTTAAAGCTCGCTTGCCTCTGAGGACTAAGGCCTGCTGTGATTGAGGATACATATAAAAATATATTTATGTGCCTGCGGCTCAGAACGCAATTTCCAAAGAGAATTTCTGAAGCTGTTTTGAGCATTATATAGCCTCTTGAGAGGATGGATTTTTTCCAAACCCATAACCGAACTCGATCCATCCTAATGAAAGTTCACAGCAGTGACATCACTCTGTCCTCTCCCTACACACCTCGCACTTCTGGGGTCTGAGGGCAAGTGAGGCAGTGTAAGGCCCGGGCTCTCACTCTCATTAAGTTCACAGTCACACCGAAAATCCAACCCTGTCAGAGAGAGGAATTTGGCAATTCCTGCATCTCCATATTCATCTTTTTTCACAACCTGGTTCAAAATCTAACCTGGAGGGGCAAATATAGTAGAGTAATAAAGTGCTTGGGAGCAAAGCAAACTAGGGTTTGAGTCCTATCTGTGCCCCTTGCTAGCTGTGTGACTATAGGCAAGTTGCTCACCCTCTCTGAGCTCAGGGATCACTTCTGTGATAATAATGAGAACACCTATTCCATCAGGCAACTGTGAAGATTGAGTGATGTCCAGAAGCACCTTGTACTTTACCTGGAACAAAGGGCTGTCACTGCTGTCCTGACAGAGCAAATGGAAGTCAAGGCAAAACGCCTCAGATGATCCAGGGATACTGCTCCCAGCTTTGCAGCTGTGGGGTGACCCCTGGTCCCCAGCCACCTGCTGCTTCCACAGACACGGCTTTCCTAAGCTGGTTTACAAGGCAATTGCACAGCCACAGGTTGCCTGCGGTCGGTCAATGCTAACAGAGAATGACTCTCTTGCTCCATTTCTGACAAGCTGCATAGTGTTTCTGCTTCACCCCAACCTGCCCCCCGGCCCTTTCCACACCCCAGGGCTGTCAGGATTTAAGGCCAGCTCCCGGGGCTTCAAGAGCCACCTTTGTTCTCCCTCCACTCCACCTGGCAGCTTTGCAAGGCCTGATGGATCCTGTTTCAGGAAACCCCTACGGAGGTAAAGTCCAGGTTCTCCTCCACACATGAAAAGGGAGAAGAAAGTGCCAGGCGGGTGGGGTCCCTGCAGCCCAGCCAGGGGGACAAGGGAGCTGCTGCACTCTGCTGCACAGGATTTCCATTCAGAGTGAATCACTGGCTCATAAGTTGGCAACCCCAGACCTTGGAACAACTTGGCAAATGGAAATCTAAATGGACTGTCCAGTGTGTGTGTGTGTGTGTGTGTGTGTGTGTGTGTGTGTGCGTGTGCGCACACGTGTCCCCAGGGCCGTGTGTTAAACACTTCCCTCCACACACACTGAACAGACAGACACACTGTCTCACCAGCCAGCTTGCCCAGGAAGGGATAGGGAAGGGATGGAGTACTTGGTGAGGGCAGGAAATGATACAGTGTCAGAAGAGATGACGTAAAGGCCATTGTTAAAGAGGTGACATCATAACTCTCATGCAAATATAAAACGAAGATGTGACACAGAGTTTATCCAATCCATTCATCAATGAGGGAAGCAGTAAGACATTCAAACTGCTGCAAATGACAATTTGAAAAGTTTGATTTTTTAAATAGGCAATTGAGTAAAGAAAACAGGGTAAGATCAATAAGTTTTAAAACCTAAACTGGCTCACGTCTCTCGTGGTCACAAGCCACAGCCTTTGTGGTTTATCTTCCCCTCCAATAGCACAGAAATTATTTGCATCTCTACCAAACAAAAATCAGCCAACCCCTGCCCCCATCAGAGCTGAGAAATAGCCAAGTGAGTGGAGCACCAGTCAAGGAAGCAGGCTGAGCAGAGGGCCGGGGGATACTCAGTATCTCTTTCGCTCGCTGCCAAGTGTTGAGTCATTTTTCTCCGGTTTGCGCCAAGCTACACTTGGTTCAAGTCCTCTCTGGTCCCTTTCTCCAGGCACGATGTCTGTTCTAGCCAGACAGTGTGAGACCCACTGTAGCCTTTTGCTCTTGTAAAAACCTTCAGTCTAAACTGGGTCAATAGCTAACTCAGCAACTCCTTCCTGTCTACATTCTCAGGATGCCCTGGGCCAGAGAGATGAGATGCTGGGGCACAATGCCCTCTTAACCATCAGTGGCCACAGGGCTCCAACAGGGCCACACCAGGAGCCCCATCCACCAGGACCTGAGAGGTCACATTTTAGTCTTGAGTCATGGGCAGAGAAGAGAAACAGCTTGAAACACCAGCCAGAACTGGCTAAGATGGCCACAGAAAACCGCAGTGAAACTCGTCAAGAACATGAGATATATGTATTTCATTTATACTAATTATTTCTGGTTAGTTTAATCTCAGTTCTAAAAAGGAAGCATCCACATTGATCACCACTCCTCTCACTTGCTCATGCAGCAAGTGTTTGCCTCACATCTACTTGTGAGCACTGTTCCTAGCGGTGCACACAGCAGACACCATACCTTCCCTCGTGCAGCTCACCAAGTGACTCTGCTGCTGCTGCTAAGTTGCTTCAGTCGTGTCCGACTCTGTGCGACCCTGGAGACGGCAGCCCACCAGGCTCCCCCATCCCTGGGATTCTCCAGGCAAGAACACTGGAGTGGGTTGCCATTTCCTTCTCCAATGCATGAAAGTGAAAAGTGAAAGTGAAGTCGCTCAGTCGTGTCCAACTGTTCACGACCCCATGGACTGCAGCCTACCAGGCTCTCCCGTCCATGGGATTTCCCAGGCAAGAGTACTGGAGTGGGGTGCCTAGAAAACGCTAATCTTCCCTTACCTATTTCATGCTTTTCAATAAGTTTTCATGCAAGAAGCCCTTGAGCCTCAAATCTGCCCAGCTTTTTCCCAAAAACACAGTCTGCCCGACGCCAGGTCTCTCCACCTCCACCCCTGCCCCAGGGGCTCCAGCCCCTCATCATCTCCCATTTGCACAACCAGATTGCTTAAAGATATGAATCAGGGACTTCCCTGGTGGTTTAGTGGTTAAGACTCCATGCTTCCCCTGCAGGGATCATGGGTTCAATCCCTAGTCAAGGAACTAAGATCCCAGATGCTGTGCAGTATGACAAAAAAAAAAAAAAAGGTTTAAAAAATGTGAATCAGGTCTCTGGAGATTAAACCCCAAGCTCCACAGCAAGACTCCTGTGGTTCAGTCCCTGCCTCCCCTTCCCTCTGCTCCAACAACAGCACCAGGTTCCTCTGCCTCAGGGACTTTGCACCAGTTGTTCTCTGTCCTACTTCTTGATTGGCTCCTTCTCTCATTCAAGTCTCCGTTCAGATGCAACCCCTTTCTTCAGTCCCCACTCTGGCCCTCTCTATCATATCACCCTAGCCCTCACCATCATAATTACTCTGCTCTGTTGAGGTGGCACAGTGGTAAAGAATCCACTTGCCATTTCAGGAGACAAGGGTTCGATCCCTTCATCAGGAAGATCCCCTGGAGAAGAGAATGGCAACCCACTTCAGTATTCTTGCCTTGACAGAGCACATTTGCCGGCTGCAGTCCATAAGGTCACACAGACTCGAACACAGTGCATGCATACACATCATACGTCAAGTGTGTCTACTGACTTCCCATCTCTCGGTTCCTGGCTGCAAGCTCCTTGCCAGAGGGAGAGAGGGACTGTCTGCCTCCTTCACACCTGAATCTCTAGCACCTGAAGTAGGGCTTAGCCCACAGGATGCCCTAGAGTCCTGCCTGTGAATATACC
>SJYW01054570.1:77095-126638 GCA_006410735.1 Raphicerus campestris | reverse complement strand
CCCCCCCCCCCGCCCCCACCCCTTAAAGGCTTCTCAGGGAAACAGATGTCCTCTCTCCCAGGGAACGGCTGGGTCTGGGGAGGGTGATTTTGTCCTGTTGACTGATCACCACTCAAGTCCCTCTCTCCACAAAACTCCTTTGTTGGGGATTTGGGGGTTTCTCATTGTAGCCTTTTCCGTTTCTGCCCTGTAATTTCTCAGTTATAAAAATGGAGGCTCTGGAAGAGATCTTTAAATTCCCTTCAGAGCCAACATTTGGTGGTTTTACGTGTAAATGCTTTCCACCTGGAACCAGGGGATGTTCGGTTCAAGCCTTTAAAGAAAGCACTTGGTGCGTAATGAGAAGGACATCCAGAGCTGGCAAGAGGAGCCCTCGGCAGCAGGCGTCCGGGTGATGAGGCCCGGGGTCCCCTGGCCTGAGGCTGCTCAGGATCCTTGGAAGCCCTCATCCTGTCGCCTCCAGGGCTTGGCGCTAGGTTCCTGGAACTTCTCCACTCTAAGCAGAGATGCTATGAAGGAATGTTTGAGGTGGAGGAATGAGAAACATTCTCCACATGAGCTTTTAAAGTCCACGTGTGAGTCTGGTGTTTCTGAAGCTCCAAGTCCCCGGGGTGCTTGTTGAAAGTGCCGTCCTGGCTGCCCTCCAGGTCCTGACTCCACGGATCTGCATTTGCAGAGTGTCTGGGGAATGCTAGTGCAGATCTCGGATGGAGAAGTGTGCAGCCCCTGGTGACCTGTAGGAAGGAGCCTGGCCTCTGCGGGGAAGCAGCTTGGGCAGGCTGCGGCTCTGAGAGATGCCAGGAGGCCGAGCAACTTCTTCCTGGTCAGCCTTGGGCCACTGGGTTCCAATCCCGTCAGTCACCTGGAGGGCCTTCGGCATGAANTGCATTTGCAGAGTGTCTGGGGAATGCTAGTGCAGATCTCGGATGGAGAAGTGTGCAGCCCCTGGTGACCTGTAGGAAGGAACCTGGCCTCTGCGGGGAAGCAGCTTGGGCAGGCTGCGGCTCTGAGAGATGCCAGGAGGCCGAGCAACTTCTTCCCGGTCAGCCTTGGGCCACTGGGTTCCAATCCCGTCAGTCACCTGGAGGGCCTTCGGCATGAGGCCAGGCAGATGGGCACTTGGAGAAGAGGAGCCCACTCGTGCCCAGACATGCTGGGGACGCACCGCAGCCTCTGCTCTAGGGAGCTGTCTTTATATCACTGAACATGAGTGGGTTCTCTGAAGTCTCTCCAAGTTCTAGAAAATGAATGTGATGTTTTTGGCCCTCTTGCTGTCCTGATAAGCTGGTTGACTGGGCTTGAATAGCGAGCTCGATTCTGCCTCAAGGGGCACTTTCCTCGGCTCTTCTGAAAATGCTCTGTGCCTGCTTTCTACATCTGATGGCAGCAATGCTGAAACTCTTTTACCCTTATCCACCGCCAGACACGCACCTATGCCACTCAGATTCATGGAGCAGGAACTTCCCCAGTAGTCCAGGGCTTAAGACTTCACCTTCAAGTGCAGGGGGTTTGGGTTCAGTCCCTGGTCAGGGAGCTAACCCACATGCCTTGTGGCCATAAACCAGAACATAAACACCAGAAGCAGTATTGTAACCGATTCAGTAAAAACTTTAAATGGTCCACATCCAAAAAACAATCTTAAAATTCATGGTACGTTCGTCCCCAGAGTTGGAGAATTTGTTAAATAGAGAGAGTCCTGAGAGGCACCTCTCCCAAGAGCAGCTGCTCCTGTTTCTTGTTGCTCACGGAAACAACGGCCGCGGTCCTCCTGACATCTCTACCCAGGAGTGGGGAAAGCTATGGGGAGGAGGAGGCCAGAACTCAGTCAGGGTTATTCACCAAGGATCAGAGAACACATCCACCCCCAGAAACAGCCCAGTGGTCCCTCTCAGACCTCAGCCCCCAGAAAGTCCTCACACCCTGACCAGTGCCTCCCCAGGGCTCACATGTTCTATGGGACCTGCCAAGGCCTCAGGGCTCATAGAACTTCCATGAACTTGTGAGTCCACCAAAGAGCCTGTGAAGAAAAGCATCAAAGGCTCGGGGCTTTTTTCTTCATTCTGTGTCTTCACCTTCTCTCCGCTGCATAAACATTCACCTCCAGCCCATAAACATTAAAGGCTGAAGACTGAGAGAAAGAGCAAACCAGAAGCCTCTTTCCCAATATGGTCTTTCCCACTTCTCTGCCAGGAGTAGAATCCAGCACTGTCCTCAACTCCAGGAGCAAAGTTCACGGGTACTAGGCCCAGCAGATCTGGAAACATGAGAAAACCAAGAGTCCAGCGAGAGCATGATGTCCAGCTCATATGTCACCCAGAAGGCGGCACCAGGGTGAGGGCAGCACCTACAAAACCACAAGGTCAAGGTCAGAGCACTTTAGATGCCTGGGGGAAAGAAGGAAGCCACGCTACTGAGATGTCCAGTTGTCAGCAAAGGACAGAAGAGGCTTTCTACAGCCAGAAAGTTCTGACCCTGACGTTTTCCTGAGCATGGAGAAGGCGGCTGCTCCACTTGATGGCAAAGAGGCCCCAGAGTTGTTTCACTTACACAGTAGGCGTGTCGTTGGCAAGGTACCCCTTAACTTGTTGAGCTCCAGAAGGCCTAACTACATATCAGTGAGCTAAAATAGCTAGAATTCCGAAGTCAGAAGGGATCTTACAGGTGCAGGGACCTGAGGGCATGCGTCCACAGGGAGGAGACGGTACAAATGAGAGAACAAGCCAACAGTGATCTTGGAGCGTGGACCCCGTGGAAGGTGGCCAGCCCCGCTCAGCCCTGCCACTAGGCGACTATTCCCATGCAAGAATTTGGTGCCAGGTTTGTCAGAGCTAATGAATTTTCAACATAAGCCCCAAATTCCAATTTTTATGTGAAATTTCCCAATTTTAAGACGTTGGCAACTAAATTCATGTTATTTAAAATACTGCACAGGCCAAACAAAACCCACCTGGATATGGGGAGAGGGTGGAATCAGCCCATGGGACTCCAGCTCATAACTTCTGATATGCATCAATTACTGAGTAACCATCATGGTAACAGCTAGTATAAATTGGGTGCTTCACACATATTATTACAGTTTGTCCTCACCGTTGAGGAAATTCAGTTTATAGAGAATAGGTAGCTTCGGGGCAGCCAGCATTCACGTCCAGGTCTGTCTGACGCCAGGTGCTGAATCCGTAGCTATTAAGTGATATTGCAATTCCAGAAACAGCTACACTTGCCATTGTATGTGTGTGTGCTAAGTTGCTCAGTCGTGTCCAACTCTCTGCAACCCCATGAACTGTAGCCCACCAGGCTCCTCTGTCCATGGGATTCTCCAGGCAAGAACACTGGAGTGGGTTGCCATGCCCTTCTCCAGGGGATCTTCCCGACCCAAGGATCAATCCCGGGTCTCCGGCATTGCAGGCAGATTCTTTTACTGTCTGAGCCAACTGGGCAGCCCACAAACTCATTCAGTTCAAGGGTAGGCACAGAAATGGACACTTGGTGTTTGCATGGTGGATTTTGTATTGGTTGTAGGAGGACTCAATCAGGAAAGGTGGTGGTGCTGGTGATTTAGTTGCTACGTCGTGTCCGACTCTTGCAACCCCATGGACTGTAGCCTGCCAGGCTCCTCTGTCCATGGGATTCTCTAGGCAAGAATACTGGAGTGGGTTGCCATTTCCTTCTCCAGAAAAGGTAGGCTTGCAAAAGAAAAGCTACCACCCTGGCAGCAGACAAAGGCAGGGAAGCTGTACTGAGAATTTTCTTCCATTCTCCACAGTGCAAAAATCCCTGTCTGGCCACATGGAATGAGTATTCTGGGCTTTGCTATACAAAGGGCAGCCAGTGGGCCAGCAGCATTAGTGTCACCTTGGAACTGGTTAGAAAGGCAGAAGTTCAGTGCACCCACATTGACTAAATGGGTCCCTTAACCAGAGGAACAGCTCCTGCTCGTGCACCTCAAAGTATGAGAAGCCTGTCCTTGCCCCTTTCTGATTTGTCCTCCAGTCTGGTGTGGGCCCTCCAGTCCTCTCATGAAAGAGAAAAATTGTCAAAAAAAAAAAAAAGAGAGAGAGAGAGAGAAAAAATGTCTGACTCTTTGTGATCCTATGGACTATAGCGTGCCAGGCTCTGTCCCTGGGATTCTCCAGGCAAGAATTCTGGAGTGGGTTGCCATTCCCTTCTCCAGGGGACCTTCCACACCTGGGTATTGAACCTGGGTCCCCTGCACTGCAGGTGAATTCTTTACTGTCTGGGCCACCAGGGAAGCCCATAATACCATACTTCCCATCAGACTGCCATCTCCCCAGAGACAGATGCTCCCTCTTCCATATCTATTTTGCCTCTTCCTGGGCATAGCACACAGTCATTTGAGCCCCTCAACCCAGCTGCAGACAAAGGGGAAGGGGTCTCCCAGTGCACAACAGGAGGAATTCTTCTCTAAAACCACAACCGTGCAAATTAGCTCAGCCTCCCAGACTGGTGGCAGGCACTTGAGAATGTGAGAAAAATCTGTACAACACTGCCAGACCCCAGTCTCACCCTGGTGCTGTAGGGATATAAATGGTGCCTGCATCTAAAACGCACATACAGAAAAACACAGAGGTTCCTTGATTCAAAAACATGTCTGCCAACCCTTAGGGGAAATCTGAGATCCTGGGCCAAATAGGGACCTCTGGGCTCCCTTGCAGCAGTTCACAACAAGCCCTTGCAGAATGCTGTGAACAGGAACAGGAACCCTGAACCGGGGTGTTGGTGTCCCTCTGCCTGCAGCTGAAATGGCATGTAGCCTGGACCTCTAACCTCCTGCACTTCATGCTCATCACGGACCCTTTGCTTCAAGGCATTGGGGTCCTTTCCAGAAAATGGGGCAAACTCCTGACTCTTCTGTCATTGCTGCTAAATTTTCAGCCATCCCCAGTGGCTGGTGTACATAAGGAGGAGAAACATCCCAGAGGTGCAGAGGCCTGCAGGCCCGCAGGCTCACGCCTGGTGCACGCTGCCTGCATACCTTTCTCTGTGTGCTCCAGACACGAGGCCTCCCCAGAGGCCGAATCTTGCAGGAAAATTCTCACTGTCCCCAAGCAACCCAAATTCTTCAAGAACGTATGTCACCTGCAGCCCTTGCACAGCCTTCACCTGCCTCCGAGACCATAATCACTCAAGGAAAAATAAAGTAAAAGTTCCCAACACCCTCCTCCTCCCCGCGGGCCTGCCTGGTGAACACGTGCAGAGAGCCGCTCTTGGCTCTAACACATGAGGCTTTCCATTCCAGTTAAACTGTGATGTTGCCATGGAAACACCCAGTGAGGTGTTTCTCTGCCCGGCCGGCCCAGGCTGGGGACTTGAGGCCCACGTTACAGACGNTCTACAGCCAGAAAGTTCTGACCCTGACGTTTTCCTGAGCATGGAGAAGGCGGCTGCTCCACTTGATGGCAAAGAGGCCCCAGAGTTGTTTCACTTACACAGTAGGCGTGTCGTTGGCAAGGTACCCCTTAACTTGTTGAGCTCCAGAAGGCCTAACTACATATCAGTGAGCTAAAATAGCTAGAATTCCGAAGTCAGAAGGGATCTTACAGGTGCAGGGACCTGAGGGCATGCGTCCACAGGGAGGAGACGGTACAAATGAGAGAACAAGCCAACAGTGATCTTGGAGCGTGGACCCCATGGAAGGTGGCCAGCCCCGCTCAGCCCTGCCACTAGGCGACTATTCCCATGCAAGAATTTGGTGCCAGGTTTGTCAGAGCTAATGAATTTTCAACATAAGCCCCAAATTCCAATTTTTATGTGAAATTTCCCAATTTTAAGACGTTGGCAACTAAATTCATGTTATTTAAAATACTGCACAGGCCAAACAAAACCCACCTGGATATGGGGAGAGGGTGGAATCAGCCCATGGGACTCCAGCTCATAACTTCTGATATGCATCAATTACTGAGTAACCATCATGGTAACAGCTAGTATAAATTGGGTGCTTCACACACATTATTACAGTTTGTCCTCACCGTTGAGGAAATTCAGTTTATAGAGAATAGGTAGCTTCGGGGCAGCCAGCATTCACGTCCAGGTCTGTCTGACGCCAGGTGCTGAATCCGTAGCTATTAAGTGATATTGCAATTCCAGAAACAGCTACACTTGCCATTGTATGTGTGTGTGCTAAGTTGCTCAGTCGTGTCCAACTCTCTGCAACCCCATGAACTGTAGCCCACCAGGCTCCTCTGTCCATGGGATTCTCCAGGCAAGAACACTGGAGTGGGTTGCCATGCCCTTCTCCAGGGGATCTTCCCGACCCAAGGATCAATCCCGGGTCTCCGGCATTGCAGGCAGATTCTTTTACTGTCTGAGCCAACTGGGCAGCCCACAGACTCATTTAGTTCAAGGCTAGGCACAGAAATGGACACTTGGTGTTTGCGTGGTGGATTTTGTATTGGTTGTAGGAGGACTCAATCAGGAAAGGTGGTGGTGCTGGTGATTTAGTTGCTACGTCATGTCCGACTCTTGCAACCTCATGGACTGTAGCCTGCCAGGCTCCTCTGTCCATGGGATTCTCTAGGCAAGAATACTGGAGTGGGTTGCCATTTCCTTCTCCAGAAAAGGTAGGCTTGCAAAAGAAAAGCTACCACCCTGGCAGCAGACAAAGGCAGGGAAGCTGTACTGAGAATTTTCTTCCATTCTCCACAGTGCAAAACTCCCTGTCTGGCCACATGGAATGAGTATTCTGGGCTTTGCTACACAAAGGGCAGCCAGTGGGCCAGCAGCATTAGTGTCACCTTGGAACTGGTTAGAAAGGCAGAAGTTCAGTGCACCCACATTGACTAAATAGGCCCCTTAACCAGAGGAACAGCTCCTGCTCATACACCTCAAAGCATTGGAAGTCTGTCCTTGCCCCTCTCTGATTTGTCCTCCAGTCTGGTGTGGGCCTTCCCGTCCTCTCATGAAAGAGGAAAATTTGTCAAAAAAAAAAAAAAAGAGAGAGAAAAAATGTCTGACTCTTTGTGATCCTATGGACTATAGCGTGCCAGGCTCTGTCCCTGGGATTCTCCAGGCAAGAATTCTGGAGTGGGTTGCCATTCCCTTCTCCAGGGGACCTTCCACACCTGGGTATTGAACCTGGGTCCCCTGCACTGCAGGTGAATTCTTTACTGTCTGGGCCACCAGGGAAGCCCATAATACCATACTTCCCATCAGACTGCCATCTCCCCAGAGACAGAGGCTCCCTCTTCCATATCTATTTTGCCTCTTCCTGGGCATAGCACACAGTCATTTGAGCCCCTCAACCCAGCTGCAGACAAAGGGGAAGGGGTCTCCCAGTGCACAACAGGAGGAATTCTTCTCTAAAACCACAACCGTGCAAATTAGCTCAGCCTCCCAGACTGGTGGCAGGCACTTGAGAATGTGAGAAAAATCTGTACAACACTGCCAGACCCCAGTCTCACCCTGGTGCTGTAGGGATATAAATGGTGCCTGCATCTAAAACGCACATACAGAAAAACACAGAGGTTCCTTGATTCAAAAACATGTCTGCCAACCCTTAGGGGAAATCTGAGATCCTGGGCCAGATAGGGACCTCTGGGCTCCCTTGCAGCAGTTCACAACAAGCCCTTGCAGAATGCTGTGAACAGGAACAGGAACCCTGAACCGGGGTGTTGGTGTCCCTCTGCCTGCAGCTGAAATGGCATGCAGCCTGGACCTCTAACCTCCTGCACTTCATGCTCATCACGGACCCTTTGCTTCAAGGCATTGGGGTCCTTTCCAGAAAATGGGGCAAACTCCTGACTCTTCTGTCATTGCTGCTAAATTTTCAGCCATCCCCAGTGGCTGGTGTACATAAGGAGGAGAAACATCCCAGAGGTGCAGAGGCCTGCAGGCCCGCAGGCTCACGCCTGGTGCACGCTGCCTGCATACCTTTCTCTGTGTGCTCCAGACACGAGGCCTCCCCAGAGGCCGAATCTTGCAGGAAAATTCTCACTGTCCCCAAGCAACCCAAATTCTTCAAGAACGTATGTCACCTGCAGCCCTTGCACAGCCTTCACCTGCCTCCGAGACCATAATCACTCAAGGAAAAATAAAGTAAAAGTTCCCAACACCCTCCTCCTCCCCGCGGGCCTGCCTGGTGAACACGTGCAGAGAGCCGCTCTTGGCTCTAACACATGAGGCTTTCCATTCCAGTTAAACTGTGATGTTGCCATGGAAACACCCAGTGAGGTGTTTCTCTGCCCGGCCGGCCCAGGCTGGGGACTTGAGGCCCACGTTACAGACGGCTCTGAGCCGGGTGCCACCCTCACCAACCGAGGGCACCCCCACCCCCAATCTTTTCAGGGCTGTTCATGCCTGTAGGTGTACGGGCATTGGGGAGCACGTTTGTTTTGTTTTGTCTTCAGCCCAGCCCCTCCCAGCACACAAAAGGCACATTCTTGAAAAAAAAAAAGAAAAAGAAAAATGTATTTTTTTTTCCCTGCATTCCAGCTGCCTGAGCTAAGCGGAGGAATGAATGGTTTGGGAAAAATCTCACACAGGAATAAATTTACAAGGGACAGCTGAGCGGATAAATTCAGTCCCCAAAGAGGGGCATTACGAGGCCTTTTGGCAGGAGACTTACCCCTTGTGCAAAGCTGTCTAAAAAGAAAAACAGAGCAAGAGAGGGGGGCTTTCAAATCCACCCCAAAATAAACCGTTCAGAAATCCTTTTAACTCCCTCTAGCTGTCAGCATCTGGAGACAGGGAGGCCTGTGCACAAAGCCCCATCAGTCTTTCCAGGTGAACCTCAAGGGGGTCCCAGAGCCTGGCTTCAAGTTTACCCAAGTTTCCTGGCTTGACCCACTATCCACATCTGGACAAAAATGGAGTTTGCCCTCATGGGAATTCATCATGGCTTAGCTGAAGAGGGGACCAAACACAATATGAGCTGATGGACCAGATGGCTCTGGGGGGGTTGGGGCTCAACCTAGACCCGTGCCTCCCAGGATGAGGGACTCATTGCAGGGAGAGGATCGTGGTTGTGACTTGGAGGAAGCTTCCACTCAGGCTAGAAGATGCTGGTCTGAGCATGCAATGTGTGTTCCTTTGAGTCCCCATACTTTTCCCTATGAAATCTGAGAGTAAGATTATGCCAGAATGATTTCTGGACACTTCCCCCACAAAAAGGATGTTAAACACTGGCCTCTCCCCTGCTTTTCAGCTGCTTCCTTTACTCACTAGTTAATGGCCGGTTGCAAGAATTAGGAAAGT
The DNA here is from genome assembly GCA_006410735.1 of Raphicerus campestris. NCBI lineage: Eukaryota > Metazoa > Chordata > Mammalia > Artiodactyla > Bovidae > Raphicerus > Raphicerus campestris. The sequence goes on along the minus strand of SJYW01054570.1, from coordinate 117,428 downwards.
CCTTTTGTTGCACTGAGGTCTGAAAACTCAGTCAACTCATACTCACTCCCTTTCCTTTGGAAACCAAAATCCTAGAACTTTTACAGCTGGCAGTGACTTTCTTGTTACCCCTTGAGGATTTTCCCAGGCTCTTCCAACCCCAGGAGAGCCTGAGACTAGCCCTGACCATCAAGCTCCTCTGGGAAAGGCGACCGACCGTCACCAAACGTGACCACAGTGCATGCGTTGAGCTAGCCCTGAACCCAAGTGACATTGCTCCTTCTCCGCCCATAGTCCTACTTCTGAAGTCACTGTCGGTCAGTGAGCATTAAGCATTCATGGTCGAATCCCACACTGTACACTTGGAGATAAGGAAATACATATTTATGCAAGGGTCAGTTTCTGCCCCCAGGGAGATAAAAATCTCCTACCCAGACAGCATGCAGCAGTAACTGAATATGTGCCCTACTCCAGCTTTTTACTAAGTATTTCATGCTGATAAGTCCTTTATTTGCATTTGCTATGGTAGCTACATGCTCAGTGGAATCTGACTAACTAGAGACAAATCCTAGGTCCATCCCTCATCAGTTATGCATCCTTGGGCATTAACCTCACAGCCTCATTTTCCTCATCGGTAAAACAGTTAACATCTACTTCACAAGATGTGAGAATTTAATGGGCCAGTGCTTGTGATTCTCTTAACGCAGTGGCAAGCATTAGTGCTCAAACAGTGATCACATGGCATCACCTCCAGAAACACCCCTCTACCCTCAATGCTGGAAATCGGCTACCCTTCCTGTGGAAACCCTGCACAATTCTCTGCCAGAGCATTCCGTGTTCATTACTGAATCCTTGCCTGTTAATCGTGAAGCAGAACACGTCCTCCTGCAGAAGAGAAAAGGCACTGGAGAGCTATGGGTGGTCCTGCACCTCTTCCAAGAAAGACTACTTGGCTGGAATCTGGCTCTCATCTTTGACTTTTTTATTATTAATCAACGAATTCATTTTTGGCTGCACTGGATCTTTGTTGCTATGCACGCATTTCCTCAGGTTGTGGGGGGGGCGGGGTCTGCTCTTCTTGCAGCGTGCAGGCTGCTCATTGCAGTGGCTTCTCTTCTACAGAGCACAAACTTTACGGTGTGGCGGCTTCAGTAATTGTGGCTCATGCGTTTAGTGCTCCAAGGCATGTAGAATCTTCGCAGACCAGGGATCGAACCTGTGTCCCCTGCACTAGCAGGTGGATTGTTATCCACTGGACCACCAGAGGAGTCAGAGCCTTTGTCTTTGAACTGTATCTAAATTGGGACTGGGTAAGACCTAGATCCACGTTAAGTCTAACTTAACAACTAAACATTCTGTGTCATCTTAATAAGGAAAGAAAAAATAGGAGTATCTTCTTTTTAGTATAAGTATCTGTGAAAAGCACACATATACATGGTGGTGGCTTAGTCATTAAGTTGTGTCTGACTCTTGCGACCCACCCCCCAAACATATTTGCACAAATCCGTTGGAAGAAGAGCCCAGACATGAGTGGAAATGGTTGCTTGGAGAAAGTAGACTACAGAAGTTATGGATGAGAGTGAAAATCTTCTGAGCACAGATTTTTCAATATTTGGTACTTCAAATAAGCAAATGTTGGATATATGTATATGTATAACTGAACCACTTTGCTGTATACCGAAAACTAAAACAACATTGTAAATCAACTATATGCCAATATAAAATAAAAATTTTTAATTAAAAAATGTTTCAGATATAAAAAATATATAATTAAAGCAAATAGGAAAAGAAACTATAAAACTGAACCTAAAAAATACAAAATAACCCAACTGCAAAGCACATCTAAATGACGACAGAAATATAAATGCCACTGGTAGTTTTTATGTTACTAGTAATATTGATAATGCATTTTGAAATGGTTTTAGAAGAATTATAGGGAAAAACATATGTGTTGATGTTTAAGAAACATGAGTCTCACTGTAAGAGATATGATTGGAGAATGAAAGAAGCTAAGGAAACAGTAACATTATATGAAACAGCAAAAAATGGCATTATTGTTAATAATTATCAGGTGTCCCCACCAACTCCTTCTGCTATGACTACTTGCCAATGATGATGAGTTTGAACTGTCCTGTCCAAAAACAGCATCTCTCTCCAACCTTCCTCACCAGTAACACTCAGAGATAGCTGCCATCCCCACCCCAGCCAGAAAGGAACCTGGGAGACAGCAAAAGGATGAGTGGCTCCTGGGATGTTTAGAACATATAGAATCTTCCTGCAGGGCACCTTTGGTTGTGATTCTAAAAATTTTTCCTTCCAGGTAGCACTTGTATGGCCCCAGTCCGTCCTCTTCTTTCTTCTGCTTGCTCCCTTAAGAGGTAAGAAATTATTGTGGAATCTGGAAAACCATACAAGCCCCAAGTTTACCTCTTTTCAGAACTGCCTCCTTAGAATTTGCATCCTTGGGTAAGTCATCTCTACTCTCTGAGCCTCAGTTTACTAATCTGTAAAACCCAGTATAAAATAATGCCCATTATGCTGGATGGTAAGATGTAGAGATAATGGACATGAAATACTTAGTGTATATATCCAACAAATGGTTAGTATAATCCTTGTTATTTATGTTGACATGAAAATGTTCTATGAATTGCGGAACTCTGCATGAATGTCAAGTATCATTCAATTATCCTTCAGCTGGATAAGAGATCATCCCTGACACTCCTGGTCCTGTGCAAAGGAAACATATAGAGCCCAGATCTGCCTCAGTCCAACAGGAGGTACAGCACCTGAGCTGGATTTCCAGCCTGTAGGAGAAAGTCACCCGGCAGGTATCTGAGTTCACCATATGCCTTGTATTGAGTGGGGGAGGTGTGTGTATTCATCACTGGGACGGAAATGGAAGGAGTGGCCTTTGGCATGTTCTCTTCTTGCAATAAACAGTGATTAATAAAATCCTTTTAGAGAAGAACAAACATTGACCATTAGGTAGTAAGTAGAGAAGATGGAAATGAAGACAAAAACTGCTCTTGCTATTCCAGGACCACACCACAAGCCACAAATATGCTTTTAATCAGCAGTTATTAAACAGCTGCTTTATTAAACCTAAATTAAATGCATGTTTGAGGGACTGGAGCATTCTTGAAGAGGGAATTCATGGGCATTTCTTTCTTGCAAGCTGTGACTTTTTCAATGTCAGGGTTTCATTCTGTCCAGATCTTGGCTTCCAAGGAACTCCAAACCCAAGCAAGAGATGAATCTATCTAAAGAGACAATAACAGCCCTGCTGAAGGGTGTGGGTGACGATCACAAGAAGGACGTTGGCCAGCTAGAATGCTCATTTCCAGTTGTGCAGAAGGAGAAGGATATCCTTGGGGCCTCTTCCCATCCAAACATTGCCATTGTTAACACTGACTGTCAGCTCCAGTGGTCTGCCGGGGAGGACCCCAGGTGATTTAAGAATATCACCATGATGAATTCTGGTGACTGTTCTCTGAAGCAGTTATTATTAGTGGGACTTACAGAAGAGAAGGCTGATGTTCAGAGAGATTCAGAAATGTGCCTGGGATTGCACAGTTTGCAGCTGTAGAATTAAGATTCCGATCAGGTCTGGCTGCCCAGCTCCAGAGCCAATACCCAAGGCTGACTGTGGCTGTTCTTATGACATCTATGGGGTCCATTCTTGTTTTCAGGGTGTGTCCTCTGATACCTATTCTCATTTTCCTCAATAATAGGAAGAAAGTAGGCATGAGGCCATTCGGAATAAAGCCACATCCCCCAACCTTTCTGCAGCTACACGAGGCCTTGTGACTGAGTTTTGGCCAGCAAGACATAAGCTGAAGCAATGTGATCAATGACTGGGAAGTGTCCTTAAAGAGAAGCCATGTGCCCTTCCCCTCCCCTCTTCGCTCTTTTCTTTCCCAGCTGCCTAAAATGCACGTGCAGCCTAGACTGCAAGATGGAAAAGGGCTCTGAAGGTGGCAGAGGCACAGATGTGCAACACCAGTTGTCTGGTCCTGACANTTGGGGGGGGCGGGGTCTGCTCTTCTTGCAGCGTGCAGGCTGCTCATTGCAGTGGCTTCTCTTCTACAGAGCACAAGCTTTACGGTGTGGCGGCTTCAGTAATTGTGGCTCATGCGTTTAGTGCTCCAAGGCATGTAGAATCTTCGCAGACCAGGGATCGAACCTGTGTCCCCTGCACTAGCAGGTGGATTGTTATCCACTGGACCACCAGAGGAGTCAGAGCCTTTGTCTTTGAACTGTATCTAAATTGGGACTGGGTAAGACCTAGATCCACGTTAAGTCTAACTTAACAACTAAACATTCTGTGTCATCTTAATAAGGAAAGAAAAAATAGGAGTATCTTCTTTTTAGTATAAGTATCTGTGAAAAGCACACATATACATGGTGGTGGCTTAGTCATTAAGTTGTGTCTGACTCTTGCGACCCACCCCCCAAACATATTTGCACAAATCCGTTGGAAGAAGAGCCCAGACATGAGTGGAAATGGTTGCTTGGAGAAAGTAGACTACAGAAGTTATGGATGAGAGTGAAAATCTTCTGAGCACAGATTTTTCAATATTTGGTACTTCAAATAAGCAAATGTTGGATATATGTATATGTATAACTGAACCACTTTGCTGTATACCGAAAACTAAAACAACATTGTAAATCAACTATATGCCAATATAAAATAAAAATGTTTAATTAAAAATGTTTCAGATATTAAAAATATATATAATTAAAGCAAATAGGAAAAGAAACTATAAAACTGAACCTAAAAAATACAAAATAACCCAACTGCAAAGCACATCTAAATGACGACAGAAATATAAATGCCACTGGTAGTTTTTATGTTACTAGTAATATTGATAATGCATTTTGAAATGGTTTTAGAAGAATTATAGGGAAAAACATATGTGTTGATGTTTAAGAAACATGAGTCTCACTGTAAGAGATATGATTGGAGAATGAAAGAAGCTAAGGATCTCACTGTAAGAGATATGATTGGAGAATGAAAGAAGCTAAGGAAACAGTAACATTATATGAAACAGCAAAAAATGGCATTATTGTTAACAATTATCAGGTGTCCCCACCAACTCCTTCTGCTATGACTACTTGCCAATGATGATGAGTTTGAACTGTCCTGTCCAAAAACAGCATCTCTCTCCAACCTTCCTCACCAGTAACACTCAGAGATAGCTGCCATCCCCACCCCAGCCAGAAAGGAACCTGGGAGACAGCAAAAGGATGAGTGGCTCCTGGAATGTTTAGAACATATAGAATCTTCCTGCAGGGCACCTTTGGTTGTGATTCTAAAAATTTTTCCTTCCAGGTAGCACTTGTATGGCCCCAGTCCGTCCTCTTCTTTCTTCTGCTTGCTCCCTTAAGAGGTAAGAAATTATTGTGGAATCTGGAAAACCATACAAGCCCCAAGTTTACCTCTTTTCAGAACTGCCTCCTTAGAATTTGCATCCTTGGGTAAGTCATCTCTACTCTCTGAGCCTCAGTTTACTAATCTGTAAAACCCAGTATAAAATAATGCCCATTATGCTGGATGGTAAGATGTAGAGATAATGGACATGAAATACTTAGTGTATATATCCAACAAATGGTTAGTATAATCCTTGTTATTTATGTTGACATGAAAATGTTCTATGAATTGCGGAACTCTGCATGAATGTCAAGTATCATTCAATTATCCTTCAGCTGGATAAGAGATCATCCCTGACACTCCTGGTCCTGTGCAAAGGAAACATATAGAGCCCAGATCTGCCTCAGTCCAACAGGAGGTACAGCACCTGAGCTGGATTTCCAGCCTGTAGGAGAAAGTCACCCGGCAGGTATCTGAGTTCACCATATGCCTTGTATTGAGTGGGGGAGGTGTGTGTATTCATCACTGGGACGGAAATGGAAGGAGTGGCCTTTGGCATGTTCTCTTCTTGCAATAAACAGTGATTAATAAAATCCTTTTAGAGAAGAACAAACATTGACCATTAGGTAGTAAGTAGAGAAGATGGAAATGAAGACAAAAACTGCTCTTGCTATTCCAGGACCACACCACAAGCCACAAATATGCTTTTAATCAGCAGTTATTAAACAGCTGCTTTATTAAACCTAAATTAAATGCATGTTTGAGGGACTGGAGCATTCTTGAAGAGGGAATTCATGGGCATTTCTTTCTTGCAAGCTGTGACTTTTTCAATGTCAGGGTTTCATTCTGTCCAGATCTTGGCTTCCAAGGAACTCCAAACCCAAGCAAGAGATGAATCTATCTAAAGAGACAATAACAGCCCTGCTGAAGGGTGTGGGTGACGATCACAAGAAGGACGTTGGCCAGCTAGAATGCTCATTTCCAGTTGTGCAGAAGGAGAAGGATATCCTTGGGGCCTCTTCCCATCCAAACATTGCCATTGTTAACACTGACTGTCAGCTCCAGTGGTCTGCCGGGGAGGACCCCAGGTGATTTAAGAATATCACCATGATGAATTCTGGTGACTGTTCTCTGAAGTAGTTATTATTAGTGGGACTTACAGAAGAGAAGGCTGATGTTCAGAGAGATTCAGAAATGTGCCTGGGATTGCACAGTTTGCAGCTGTAGAATTAAGATTCCAATCAGGTCTGGCTGCCCAGCTCCAGAGCCAATACCCAAGGCTGACTGTGGCTGTTCTTATGACATCTATGGGGTCCATTCTTGTTTTCAGGGTGTGTCCTCTGATACCTATTCTCATTTTCCTCAATAATAGGAAGAAAGTAGGCATGAGGCCATTCGGAATAAAGCCACATCCCCCAACCTTTCTGCAGCTACACGAGGCCTTGTGACTGAGTTTTGGCCAGCAAGACATAAGCTGAAGCAATGTGATCAATGACTGGGAAGTGTCCTTAAAGAGAAGCCATGTGCCCTTCCCCTCCCCTCTTCGCTCTTTTCTTTCCCAGCTGCCTAAAATGCACGTGCAGCCTAGACTGCAAGATGGAAAAGGGCTCTGAAGGTGGCAGAGGCACAGATGTGCAACACCAGTTGTCTGGTCCTGACAACTGCAAAGCCACAATACTCTCCCATCTGCCTCCTAACGTTAATACGTGGGACAAATAAACCCTCATCTTGCTCAAACCACTGTTATTTTGGGTTTTGTGTCACTTGGCTGGGTGCAATCCTATCTATTACCTGGGGATGCTTCCATTCTTCACACTCCATCTATTCCCACTTAAATCCTGTCATTCTCTGCATTCTCTTCTTTCCTTCCCACAAATTTCATCCAAATGGACTCAGATTACACATGTATCAGATTAGTGGCAAATCACCAAAAGGAGCAGGACAGCCGGGACCTCTGGAGAAGGCAAGTGTGAGTTGGAACTAAGGACCATACTCTTAGGAGCAATGTTCCTGGGCGTGGTCAGCAGTGAGGGAGTGGTTCAAACCCAGATCTTTCTGCTCAGTTAGCCTCTCTGTCCATGTATGTGGAAAAGCAGGAGTCTTGTTAACAAAATCTTCTTTCCAAGAAAATAAATTCAGGTCATCCTTTTTCTCTGGTTCCTCTCCTACCATCATTTCCAGGAAGAGGTACATGATGCGGCTGCCATGAAACATCTGGGTCTAGTCCCACCCAAAAGTACCAGGTTCCAGGCTGAACCAAGCCAGACTGGCCTGGGCTTTCTCCTCCCTTGTGTGTCATTCTTGCTTATCCTCCAGGACAAGCCAACAGAGCCTGGCTGCAAAGAGAAATGATCCTTACCCCTCCCATGGAAGTGTTTCAAAGAGTTCCAGAATGCACGGGTCCTCAAAGTTCCCTGAATCATTGACTTTTAAAGCTGGAGGAACTACAGAGGTAATCTTATCCAAGAAAAGATGATGATCTTACTGCTGGAGGAAACAACCTGACCAAGGTCAAGTTGTTTGTTATGAGAGAATTGGGACCACTGATAACAGCAAGCACAGCAGCAGCAGTATTTAACCAGTTCTATGTGCCAGCAGTCAGCATGGGCTGTTGTTGTTCAGTTGCTCAGTCATGTCCAACTCTTGCGACCCCATGAACTGCAGCACGCCAGGCTTCCCTGACCTTCACTGTCTCCCAGAGTTTGCTCAGATTCATGTCCTCTGAGTCAGTGATACCATCCAACCATCTCATCCTCTGTCATCTCCTTCTCCTCCTGCCCTCAATCTCTCCCAGCATCAGGGTCTTTTCCAGTGAGTCAGCTCTTCACATCAGGGGGCCAAAAGCTTCAGTATCAGTCATTCCAATGAATACTCAGAGTTGATTTCCTTTAGGACTGACTAGTTTGATCTCCTTGCTGTCCAAGGGACCCTCAAGAGTCTTCTCCAGCAGCACATTCAAAAGCATCAATTCTCTAGCACTCAGCCTTCTTTATGGTCCAACTCTCAGCATTAGAGTCAAAGAGGTGAACAAAAGACACGTGCCCGACTTTAAGGGACATTTGGGTGGAGAAAGAAACAACAAACAAATACCAAATATTTCATGCCAGCTGTGATAAGAGCCACAAAGAACAAGTGTGTATCCCCACACAAGCATAGAAAAGGGGCACACCTGGCGAGGGAGAAGGCTCTGACTTGAATAGAAACCATTATTTCGGGTAAACTCAAGAGCCCTAAGAAAAGCCAGAGTGCTAAAGCCATCACCAGAAGTCAAATCATTCAAGACCTAAGCAGCTGTGTTAAGATTATTGGAATATTTGGGAATTCCCTGGTGGTCTAGTGGTTAGGACTCCATGTTTTCACTGCCAAGGGTGTGGGTTTGATTCCTGGTTGGGATCCTGCAAGTCATGCAGCCTGGTCAAATTTTTTAAAAATTAAAAAGAATATTGGAATATTCTAGGAATAATGATGAGCCCCTGAGGAGTATTCCATGAGTGATAACAGAGTCTGATTTGCATTCATAAATAATCACTTTATGGCTGAGTGCAGAAGACATCAGAGTTGAGGGAGAGGGGCCTCTCAGAGCTGTCTAGTTGTCCATGTGAGGACCATGAGTGTTGACACAGGAGAGAGACAGGAAAGATGTGGATGGAATTGGGTAGAAGGGACCAGAGCTGCCTCTGTGACCAGACATAAGTTTGGGAGCTGTCATCCTGTGGATGATATTTGAATCCACGAACATGGGTAAGATATTCTGGAGGGAAGTAAAGTGAGAAGAAAAGGTGATCTAGAATCTAGTTCCCACATATATTCATTAATATATGATATTTGTCTTTCTCTTTCTGACTAGCTTCACTCTGTTTGGCAGTCTCTAGGTCCATCCATGTCTCCTCAAATGGCACAATTTCATTTTTNGGAAGGAGTGGCCTTTGGCATGTTCTCTTCTTGCAATAAACAGTGATTAATAAAATCCTTTTAGAGAAGAACAAACATTGACCATTAGGTAGTAAGTAGAGAAGGTGGAAATGAAGACAAAAACTGCTCTTGCTATTCCAGGACCACACCACAAGCCACAAATATGCTTTTAATCAGCAGTTATTAAACAGCTGCTTTATTAAACCTAAATTAAATGCATGTTTGAGGGACTGGAGCATTCTTGAAGAGGGAATTCATGGGCATTTCTTTCTTGCAAGCTGTGACTTTTTCAATGTCAGGGTTTCATTCTGTCCAGATCTTGGCTTCCAAGGAACTCCAAACCCAAGCAAGAGATGAATCTATCTAAAGAGACAATAACAGCCCTGCTGAAGGGTGTGGGTGACGATTACAAGAAGGACGTTGGCCAGCTAGAATGCTCATTTCCGGTTGTGCAGAAGGAGAAGGATATCCTTGGGGCCTCTCCCCATCCAAACATCGCCATTGTTAACACTGACTGTCAGCTCCAGTGGTCTGCCGGGGAGGACCCCAGGTGATTTAAGAATATCACCATGATGAATTCTGGTGACTGTTCTCTGAAGCAGTTATTATTAGTGGGACTTACAGAAGAGAAGGCTGATGTTCAGAGAGATTCAGAAATGTGCCTGGGATTGCACAGTTTGCAGCTGTAGAATTAAGATTCCGATCAGGTCTGGCTGCCCAGCTCCAGAGCCAATACCCAAGGCTGACTGTGGCTGTTCTTATGACATCTATGGGGTCCATTCTTGTTTTCAGGGTGTGTCCTCTGATACCTATTCTCATTTTCCTCAATAATAGGAAGAAAGTAGGCATGAGGCCATTCGGAATAAAGCCACATCCCCCAACCTTTCTGCAGCTACACGAGGCCTTGTGACTGAGTTTTGGCCAGCAAGACATAAGCTGAAGCAATGTGATCAATGACTGGGAAGTGTCCTTAAAGAGAAGCCATGTGCCCTTCCCCTCCCCTCTTCGCTCTTTTCTTTCCCAGCTGCCTAAAATGCACGTGCAGCCTAGACTGCAAGATGGAAAAGGGCTCTGAAGGTGGCAGAGGCACAGATGTGCAACACCAGTTGTCTGGTCCTGACAACTGCAAAGCCACAATACTCTCCCATCTGCCTCCTAACGTTAATACGTGGGACAAATAAACCCTCATCTTGCTCAAACCACTGTTATTTTGGGTTTTGTGTCACTTGGCTGGGTGCAATCCTATCTATTACCTGGGGATGCTTCCATTCTTCACACTCCATCTATTCCCACTTAAATCCTGTCCTTCTCTGCATTCTCTTCTTTCCTTCCCACAAATTTCATCCAAATGGACTCAGATTACACATGTATCAGATTAGTGGCAAATCACCAAAAGGAGCAGGACAGCCGGGACCTCTGGAGAAGGCAAGTGTGAGTTGGAACTAAGGACCATACTCTTAGGAGCAATGTTCCTGGGCGTGGTCAGCAGTGAGGGAGTGGTTCAAACCCAGATCTTTCTGCTCAGTTAGCCTCTCTGTCCATGTATGTGGAAAAGCAGGAGTCTTGTTAACAAAATCTTCTTTCCAAGAAAATAAATTCAGGTCATCCTTTTTCTCTGGTTCCTCTCCTACCATCATTTCCAGGAAGAGGTACATGATGCGGCTGCCATGAAACATCTGGGTCTAGTCCCACCCAAAAGTACCAGGTTCCAGGCTGAACCAAGCCAGACTGGCCTGGGCTTTCTCCTCCCTTGTGTGTCATTCTTGCTTATCCTCCAGGACAAGCCAACAGAGCCTGGCTGCAAAGAGAAATGATCCTTACCCCTCCCATGGAAGTGTTTCAAAGAGTTCCAGAATGCACGGGTCCTCAAAGTTCCCTGAATCATTGACTTTTAAAGCTGGAGGAACTACAGAGGTAATCTTATCCAAGAAAAGATGATGATCTTACTGCTGGAGGAAACAACCTGACCAAGGTCAAGTTGTTTGTTATGAGAGAATTGGGACCACTGATAACAGCAAGCACAGCAGCAGCAGTATTTAACCAGTTCTATGTGCCAGCAGTCAGCATGGGCTGTTGTTGTTCAGTTGCTCAGTCATGTCCAACTCTTGCGACCCCATGAACTGCAGCACGCCAGGCTTCCCTGACCTTCACTGTCTCCCAGAGTTTGCTCAGATTCATGTCCTCTGAGTCAGTGATACCATCCAACCATCTCATCCTCTGTCATCTCCTTCTCCTCCTGCCCTCAATCTCTCCCAGCATCAGGGTCTTTTCCAGTGAGTCAGCTCTTCACATCAGGGGGCCAAAAGCTTCAGTATCAGTCATTCCAATGAATACTCAGAGTTGATTTCCTTTAGGACTGACTAGTTTGATCTCCTTGCTGTCCAAGGGACCCTCAAGAGTCTTCTCCAGCAGCACATTCAAAAGCATCAATTCTCTAGCACTCAGCCTTCTTTATGGTCCAACTCTCAGCATTAGAGTCAAAGAGCTGAACAAAAGACACGTGCCCGACTTTAAGGGACATTTGGGTGGAGAAAGAAACAACAAACAAATACCAAATATTTCATGCCAGCTGTGATAAGAGCCACAAAGAACAAGTGTGTATCCCCACACAAGCATAGAAAAGGGGCACACCTGGCGAGGGAGAAGGCTCTGACTTGAATAGAAACCATTATTTCGGGTAAACTCAAGAGCCCTAAGAAAGCCAGAGTGCTAAAGCCATCACCAGGAGTCAAATCATTCAAGACCTAAGCAGCTGTGTTAAGATTATTGGAATATTTCGGAATTCCCTGGTGGTCTAGTGGTTAGGACTCCATGTTTTCACTGCCAAGGGTGTGGGTTTGATTCCTGGTTGGGATCCTGCAAGTCATGCAACCTGGTCAAATTTTTTAAAAATTAAAAAGAATATTGGAATATTCTAGGAATAATGATGAGCCCCTGAGGAGTATTCCATGAGCGATAACAGAGTCTGATTTGCATTCATAAATAATCACTTTATGGCTGAGTGCAGAAGACATCAGAGTTGAGGGAGAGGGGCCTCTCAGAGCTGTCTAGTTGTCCATGTGAGGACCATGAGTGTTGACACAGGAGAGAGACAGGAAAGATGTGGATGGAATTGGGTAGAAGGGACCAGAGCTGCCTCTGTGACCAGACATAAGTTCAGGAGCTGTCATCCTGTGGATGATATGTGAATCCACGAACATGGGTAAGATATCCTGGAGGGAAGTAAAGTGAGAAGAAAAGGTGATCTAGGATCTAGTTCCCACATATATGCATTAATATATGATATTTGTCTTTCTCTTTCTGACTAACTTCACTCTGTTTGGCAGTCTCTAGGTCCACCCATGTCTCCTCAAATGGCACAATTTCATTTTTTTTTTATGGCCGAGTAATATTCCATTGTAATATGTACCACATCTTCTTTATCCATTCCTCTGCTGATGGGCATTTAGGATGCTTCCATGTCCTGGCTATGGCAAATAGTGCTGCAGTGAATTACATTGGAGTGCATATATCTTTGGAGAAGGAAATGGCAACCCACTGCAGCGTTCTTGCCTGGAGAATCCCAGGGATGGGGGAGCCTGGTGGGCTGCTGTCTCTGGGGTCACACAGAGTCAGACACGACTGAAGTGACTTAGCAGCAGCAGCAGCAGCAGCAGCATGTATCTTTTGGAATTATGGTTTTCTCCAGGTATATCCCCAGGAGTGGGATTGCTGGATCATATGGTAGTTTTATTTTTAGTTTTTAAAAGACCCTCCACACTGTAGCAATAGTGTAGAAGGGTTCCCTTTCCTCCACACTCTCCCCAGCATTTGTTATCAATTTTTTGATGATGGCCATTATGACCAGTGTGAAGTGAAACCTCACTGTAGCTTTGGTTTGCAACTCTCCAATAATAAGTGATGGATGTTGAGAATCTTTGTGTTTGTTGGCCATCTGTATGTCTTCTTTGGAGAAACATCTATTTAGGTCTTCTGCCCATTTTTTGATTGGGTTCTTTTTTGATATTGAACTGCATGAGCTGTTTGTATATTTTGGACATTAATTTCTTGTCAGTTGCTTCACTTGCAAATATTTTCTCCCATTCTGCATGTTGTCTTTTCATCTTCAAGACCTGTGTGTGTGCCATCACTTCAGTTATGTCTGAGTTTTTGTGATCACATGGTCTGTAGCCCACCAGGCTCCACTGTCCATGGGATTCTCCAGGCAAGAATACTGGAGTGGGTTGCCATGCCCTCTTTCCGGGGATCTTCCCAACGCAGGGATCAAACCTGTGTCTCTTATGTCTCCTGCATTGGCAGGCAGGTTCTTTACCGCTGGCACCACCTAGGAATCCCTGAGAAATTCTAAAATTAAAGACTGGACAGAAGGAGAAGCTCCATCAAAGGAGCTTAAGAGAATAAGTGGACAGAGAAGTAGAAAGCCAACCAGAGCCTGTGGAGTCACAGAAGGAAATAAGGTACCCCAGGAGGGAGTGATCAGTGGTGTGAAAGCTCCATGGGGACAAGGAAGGAGAAAAGAGCAGTGTGGAGCCTCAGGGCTGGTCTAGGTGGCCATGCTGGTGGTGGAAGCACCTCCCCACACTGCCCTGTGCCTCCCTTCCTTTTCATCAGCTATTTCCAAGTTTTATCCTTTATAGTAAACTGGTAGACCCAGCACTGATCTAGGCAGAAGGTCAGCATCATGTAGAAATAGGTCTATTACAGACAGCTTTAAGTCCACAACGCAGCCGCCCTCCTGCAATGTTACTCAGAGGTGGGAGGAGTGGGTGTGGATGAAGACATTTTCCCACAAAAGGTGGTCAAGTTTATCATCTGGGTAACTCACATCTCGGAGCCAGATAGCTAAAGGGGTCATTTTTGAATCAGATGAGAACAACGACGATGATCCTTTTGTGAACATGAGTTCTTTAAGAGGAAACAGATATTATATATTTAATGGAACTTAGAAATTTCCAAGATTCAGGAAAAACCAAACCGCTGCAAACTAAGAGTTTACAGTTAAAGATTTTTAAAGTATGGCTGTCAAGCGAAGAATTTGGTAGAGGCTTACTTAAGGGAATTTTGTGTAAGAATTTATATTTTTGAGGATTATTTCCTGAACGTGATCCCATCACTTGAGAAATTTCTCAGAAAAAATATAATAGCAGTTGTTCTCCTTATTTTTTACACTGGTTAACAGTACTTGGGAATGCTAATTTCCTGACATATATAAATGGACATCTCACTGAGAACTTTGCATAAACATCATTCTTGAGTAAGGACTAAAGCAAGTCTATATACTAGACAATTCACAGCACATACTCTGAATAGATACAAGTTGGTATGAAAATATACGAGTCCAAAAAAAAATTAATGATAGCCATTAGATGGAGCACGTATGACTGACTTCAGCAAAAGCCATTTCAATAAAGTGGTGAGGGTGACACCAAACTGGAGTAAAATTCAGAGTGACTTGGAAGAATGGGGGGATGATCATTTCTACAGATGCCTTTTCATCTCAGATTCATCCTGGATTAGCTCTGGCTCACAATACACTCAGGGTCCCCCTAATTCTTACCTCAGTTCCACATGAAAATGTTACAAGATCGGAACCAGAAACCTAGGTTCTAGCCCAGTCCCAAGACTCAGATTATGACTGAGGTAAAAGAACCGAGTCTAAGTATATATGAGTTGCATTAATAATTTCTAAAACCTTACCATATTAAGTTCTCTTATAAATGTTATATGTAAGCTTGGGGTGTGATCATTTTCTAACAAGCTAGGAATTGGTCCCAGGGTCAGAACAGTAGATGTTATTTGATGGCGAGAGTGCTAGGCATGACCAGGGGGTAGGGGATGGTGACATAAAGGACCTGCCAAGAAACAGGAAGTTATCAAGTGACAAGGAGTGATCACGCAGTCAAGGGATGGGAGAGCTGTTGCTATTCGACCAGATGAAGGCACCAAGGTGAGCTGACTGTCGAATCCAGAAGTATGAAGACTCACACAAATGCTAGGTGTTCCAAGTGGGAGAATTTACCAGGGCTCCAGGGTCTGGGTTATTAATCACGCTCACATCTTCAGTATTTCCCACACCCACCCTATGAGGCATCATGCATCTCCCTGTCCTCAGGAGGACCTGGGCCACACAGCCAGTGAGGGGCAGACCAGGGCTCAGCCCCCACCAACCTGACCCAGGGCCCGCTACACTGATTGCATTACTGAAGCCCGGCCCACTTCACTCTCCTCCTGGCAGGATGAGCTATTGCCTACAGGCAGAGACTTCACCTCTCTGGGCCTTGTTTTCTAGGCTTTTAATAATGTGACCTTCCTCAGAGGGGGCCCGAAGCAATCCTCAGGGGGTTACTGCATCTCTCATCCTGCCCCACTCCTTCCTCTGACCCACCATCTGGCAGAAAAGTCTTCAGCTCAACTGTCCTGCCAAAGACCCTCAGGCCCTTATAATCAGGAACGGAGCCCCTGAAGCACCTCCACAGGCAAACCCGGGCTACTGTGACTGCAGAAGGACATTCGTCCTGAACACCCGCCGCCTCCGCCACGCAGGACTGCTGACAGCAGCCCTTTGTCCTCTGGGCACTGACCCTTCCCAGGGGTGCTGCATGTGTGATGGAGAAGGACCAGGAAGGGGAGCGGGCATCCGCCGCACAGGGCTTTGTAACGTCTCTGACCTGAGTGACTTTTGTCCTTGTTCACTGATCCAGTTATGCAGGATGCTTGCTGGCCTCTGACGTACAACCAGCTCCCCTGAGTCAGCGCAGACTCACAGAGCAGGAAGCCAGTGCCAAGTACGTTTGCGTGTGCATTTCTTCATCGATGTGTGTGTGTGTCTCCATGTGCAGGATTTATGGATTTTCCAACCCTGATTGCTCACCCCTCCTCTCTGACCCTTTCAGGGACATGTCAGTGCTTGAGAGGGTGGTTAAGATCATTCCCCTGAGAGTCAGACACATGAAGCGTGTTGTTTGGGGGCCAGTTTGGTTTGTTTGTATCTTTATTTCAACTGAAGCTCTTCCGTTCCCACATGGCCCGGGGCTGAGGCTCTGGAGCCGCTGTGGGGCCCGCAGGAGCTATTTTCCCAGTTGCTAGGCAATGTCAATCCTGCTTCACGCCTGGTGAGCTCATGCCTGTGGCTGATTAGGGATTAACTTCACAGCAACCAGAAAGAGCAGGGAAAGAGGTGTGTGTGCAAACAGCAAGCATGAGGAGTGTCAAGAGTGATGAAGGAGGATTTGATGACACACCTAAAACCACGAGGAGTAGGGAAAACAATAGGTGTCATTTTAAGTTTCCATGCCAGGTGTGAAGCCAGGTACCTTGACACAGGTGAGCTCACTGAAATAGGGATGACACAAACCAGAGAAGCAGCCACATGAGAGAAGATGCCTGTCATCTTGGTCACTGCAGTGCTTGCTTTCCAGACTGCCTGGCTATGGTGTAAACCAAGAGATTATTGCTCATGGTATAAACCAAGAGATTATTGCTCATGGCATAAACCAAGAGATTATTACTCATGATATAAACCAAGAGATTATTGCTTGTGGTATAAATCGAGAGATTGTTGCTCATGGTATAAACCAAGAGATTATTGCTTGTGGTATAAACCGAGAGATTATTTCTCAAGCCCTAGTTATCATCTTGGTCTTCCCAGGTGGCTCAGTGGTAAAGAGTCCACCTGCAATGCAGGAGATATGGGTTTGATCCCTGGGTCAGGAAGATCCCCTTGGGGAGGAAATGGCAACCCAACTCCCATATTCTTGTCTGGAGAATCCTATGGACAGAGGAGTCTGGTGGTCTACAGTCCATGGGGTTGCAAAGAGTTGGACATGACTGAGCGACTAAACAGACACACACAGAGTTATCATTTAATACAATTCTCTCATCTACTATACAAAACCATAATCTGGAGAAATTCCCCCAGATAAACACTCTATCCCTCAGACTTTTCTGACTCACATTTTGAAAGGTCTGACCTTCTGTCCCTCACCGCAAAGGGCCCAGGTGACCACTGGTGACCAAGAAGGGGGGAATCATGTCTAGCTTTAGAGATTCATCAGGCCTCCCATTCCCAAGCCTACCAGTCTGCTAGTCCATGCCCTGATTCCCTAGGGCAGCTTTCGCAGGACCCTGGCCATTCTCCCTGCCTCCCTTTTCCTGCTATTTCTCTCCCAGACCATTCTGATAACACAGCAACAGTGCTTCATCTTCCTGGCATGCGGCTGCTTCCCAGGAGCCAGCCTGGTCTCTCCCATCCACCACCCAGCAGCCTTCCTGCTGACTCACCCCCACCACCCCTGATTTATCTAGCCTCGCCTCCCACCAAGCCATGAGCCTGCCCACTGCTCCTGCCACACCTGGCCTCTCATCACCCTCCACATGTAGGTTAATCAGATCCTATGGAGTTTTCCCAGTTGTACTGAGAAGTCATTGACAGACTGCACAGTTTAGGTTGTACAGAATAATGATTGCCATCAATGTTATCATTTGGATATGCCTGTTCATAAGAAACCCTAAATAAGAGGTGATTTCTAGACTTGGGGAGCCTCTGTTGATGCTACAATTGGCATGTTGAGGGAGTGATTGTAAAAGTGGTTTTATCCAACTTTTATTCAGAGCTTGCAATATATCAAGTGCCAAACAATAACTGTTTTACATGCATCATCTCATGCTGGGAGATAATCAGAGCCAAAGGTCACTCCAGAAAGGAAATAGGTTTGGTATCTAATTCTCAAGTGAGCAGGGGACCTTAAGGAAAGAAACCCACATGCAGAGAACCCAGTGCAGTTTAAGGTACTGTGAGTCAACAGCTAAGAGCTTACACATTAGAAGGGTCTGGTCAGTTTACATTTGCCTTGAGTTTGGGTTCTCTCTGTAATAGGAACATAATACTGGCTTCTAAAAACCCAGCAATGAAGTCCTCCTGAACAGAACTCTGCATAACCAAGAGTACACAGATGAGCAACAAACTCACCCACCAGAAGTGCCAGGCGTGCTTCCAAGAGTCAGGGTGAGGAAACCTGCCCACACCATGGCTCACACCCTGAGCCAAGCCCTCCAGGACCAGTGGGAATTTCTGGCCACCAGTGGAGAGTGTTGACAAGTTAATTACCGAGCTTACATGGTCTGCGGTGACCGCGGGGTGGCCACAAGAATTGCATGGTGCCAGATGCCGCCCGTGTGTTGAGTGACGGGTGCAATGCATCAGACACTAGGACTGTGCTAGTGTGCTGCCATGGCAACTGACAACTGAGATTAAACAGTAGTTTCCCTTGAAATCAGCTGGCATCCTATAGATCAAACGATTGATGGATGGAGTAAATTTTTCACTTTTCCATGAGGTTTTGGTTCTTGGATGATCTAGGTGTTGAGATTCTAATGGAGCAAGGATGAACAGCCTGGGCAGTGAGCCATGGCAGCCTGTGACACCTGAACCCCTCAACACTGCTCTGTGCTTTTTCTGCCATCTGTCTGTGCAGTGAGCTAACTGTCCCTTCCTCTGAGCTCCCCCTGCCTTACCGGCATTTCTGAGTAATGCAGTCGGCCAGATCTCCACTGTGTACCCTCCCTTCAGCCTTGAGAACACTGTGTATACTATTCATATGGTCTGATCCCTATATAAACCCTGCCACTTGGCCCACAGATCAGCTCTCAACTGATTACAGACTGCACTCCTAAGTCCAACCGGCCGAGGAGCCAAATATTTGCAAAGAGCTACAGAGTGGACACAGGAGGAGTTCATGCAATCTAATCCCCAGCTGCAAAGTTACTTGTAGTGAATTCACTAGTAATGTGGGTCTCTGGTGTCATTTTCAGTGACTGGAGCTAGTATTTACATACTTCAGGTTTCCTTTGCACTGCTGACTTGTCTCTGTGGTATGCGTCATAATCTTTCAATAGCTTCTTCCTGCCAAGACTATGAAGTGCAAACTCCTTAGTTCAGCAGTCAAGGGCCTCCAGATTACTCCCAGGCCCCTGCTCGCCAGTCCAGCCAATCACATCTCCACATTTCTGCCTTGACATCTTTGCTCATCACATTTTCCCCCAGGGTCACATGGCCCTTGTGTCACCACCACTAAGTCACTGTCAACTGCCAAGTCCTGGGTCAAGTTCCACGGGAATCAAAGGTTTCATGGATCATTTGGATACTAGTGACCTGTCTCCACCTCCTCTACCTTCTCTAGAATAGTTCTTCCTTACCACTGTTCAGGATTAGGTGGTACACAGCCACCCCCACCACCAAATTCATATGCTGAAGTACTGCGCAACTCAGAATGTGACCTTATTTGGGTATCTTTTGTTGTTTGTTTGTTTGACCCCACAGTGAGGCATGTGGGATCTTAGTCCCCCCACTAGGGACAGAACCTGTACCCTCTGCAGGTGTTTAAGCCCCCTTGGTGTCTCAAACACTGGATCACCAGGGAAGTTTCCATGACCTTATTTGAAAAGATGGTTGTTGAAAATGTGATTGGTTAAGATGAGGACATATTTGGAGTTGAGTGGACCCCTATACCGATATGATCAGTGTGCTTGCGAAATGCTACACACAGACATGCGCACAGGAAGAACACCATCTAAACATGAAGGTGGAAATTTGGGTGATGTGTCTACAGCCATCAAACATCAGGGATTTCTAGAAAAGCACAAGATGCTGGGACAGAAGCACAGAGCATGTCTTCCTCATCACCTTCAGAAGGAGCCTACACTGCAGACACCTTGATCTTGCACTTCTAGCTTCCAGAACTGTGAGAGGGTATGTTTCTGTGGTTTAAGCTGCCCCGTCTGTGCACCTTGTGACAGCAGCCCCAGCAAACTAGTACAATCACTTATTCCATTACATTCAGATCCAGCAACCATTAGAGACCAACATGTGCCCAAGGCCAGCCTCAATGCCTTGCATGCCATTCCTCATTTAAGGCTTAGGAGATGTATGAGGTGATGGCAGTATTCCCACTGTAAATAAGGAAAATGTGGCTCAGGTAGTTAGCTAAAACAATAGGACCAGTAAAAGACCTGAACCCAGGCAGGCCCGTATTAGGATAACCATCTCATGCTGCCTCTCCCATATGCTGTCCTATGGGACAAGGCTTCTCTCTCTAGTTAGGCTCATGTCTCTTAGAGCCAGAGGTAATGTCTGAAAAATCAAAGTTTCTGTCTTTATCCATCGAGCTAAACAATTCAGTTGTCACCGAATAAAGAGGTCCAGTTTGATAATAGGCTTTCTGGTAGACAAGAAGTTGACTTGAAGAGAAGAGAGGAAACTCTTGGGGAAACTTCAAAGGAATAGGTGATTTCCTTCCCAGGAGGTTGAAACAGACACCAAAGGAGCAGAAAACAACAGAACAGAGTGTTAGACGCTGGGAGGCAACAGCAGAAGGTCTAAGCCGTGAGTAAGTGGAGTTCCAAAAGTGAAAGAGAGAGAACGGGACAGAAGAAATGCTGGAAGAACTGGTGGTTGAGAATTTTCCAAATTAATGGAAGAAACAAACCACAGATCCAAGAAGCTCAAAGAATCACAAACAGGATTAAAACATATGCATACACACACTCACAGACATCATATTTAATCTGCTTTCAACCAAGGATAAAGAAAAAATTTTGAAGTCAGCAAGAGAAAAAAGATACATGACATGTAAAGAAATAAAGATAAGGATTATCCCAGACTTCTAATCAGAAGTTATGTAGACTACAAGACAATAGGGAGGCACCTTTAAACACTGAAAGAAAACATGTCAGTCCAGATGTCTATACTCAGTGAAAATATCTTTCAAAAGCAAATTTTTGAGAATATTCTTTGAGGGACTTCCCTGGTGGTCCAGTGGTTACGATTCCATGCTTCCATTACAGGGAGCACAGGTTCAATTCCTCCTCAGAGAACTAAGATTCCATATGCTANAAAATATCTTTCAAAAGCAAATTTTTGAGAATATTCTTTGAGGGACTTCCCTGGTGGTCCAGTGGTTACAATTCCATGCTTCCATTACAGGGAGCACAGGTTCAATTCCTGGTCAGAGAACTAAGATTCCATATGCTGGGATAAATAAATAAACAAAATAGATAACCAATAAGGATCTATCATTGGTCCTTATAATAAACCACAACAAAACAAAACAGTCTTTTTAATATATGCTTTCAGACACACAGACACACACAAGAAACCCAAGAGACTGCATTATCACCAGTCCTACTCTAAAAGAAGAAAGAATATGACACCAAATGGAAATCTGGATCTTCACAAATAGTGTTGGAAATAGTAAAAATGAGGATAAATATAAGAACTCTTTCTTATCTTAAATCTTTTTAAGATGCTAAGAAGTTGGACTCTCTGAGTTTAAAATCCACCTCTAGTATTACCACTTGTATTAGTGAGCAATTTATATAAATGTTCTATACTTCTGTTCTCTTATCTGTAAAGTCAGGGTAAAAATACTACATTGATATTTTGTTGAAATAATTAACTAAAACAATATATGTAATAGACTAAAGATACAGTAACTTTTCTTTTTATTCAACTCCCCAATCATTAATCATAAAAGGATCATATTCTGGGCCAAAGACAAGCAGAATGAATTAACCCCAACTTTCTTCAAACTCTCCAGAGCATTCTCTATTGGTTTCAAATAAAATCCCCACTTTTCTTCTTCATCCACAGTGAAAAGTTGCCCTTCCCCTCTTTCCCTCATGTGAAGATAAGAGAACATCTACAGTTAAATTTCTTGCCATGCCAAGAGCCCTTTTCTCTGGGGAATGGATGCCTTTAGAATCTCTAAATTGTTACTATCCACTTTATTCATTGAATCACCTATAACGTGTCAGGCCCTGGGCAAGGAACAACATACAAAGCAAGAAATAAGACACACCGAGTCCTTGCCCTTATGGAACCTAAGATCTAGAGGAAAAAGTGGAAATTAAACACTCAAATGCACAAATATATCCCTAAATGATGGGGGGGGGGAGGCTGGGGGGAAGCAAGACTCTTCCCAGCAAAAGAACTTATTCCATTTTTAGGGCTTCTTCATATTTGAGAAAAAGCCAAGATTCTTTTGCCTGGAAGTCAGCTGGCACCAAAACTCCAGGGAGAGGAGAAAGTCCCTCAGGGACAGTGGGAAAAAGTATCTTCCCTTAAATTAAGATTTTTTGAGAACACACAGAAAATGTAACAAAATGTAAGGACTGCATTAGAACATGAACCCTCTATTGGGTGTTTGCCTTCATGTGTGATTCCTTGCCAGCAACTGACCTTTACATGAGTGCTCAATCTCAGGGACTTAAAAACACAGGTGGAGCAATAAAGAACACGAGGAATCTTCTTCTGGGGGAAACTGAGTCCCAGAGAGGAGAACTAGTCCACCCAAGTTTGCACAGCTACCTAGTGGGAGAACTGAAGTTGGAAGAAGCAGTCAAGTCTCCTGACCACCATCCAGTGTCGTGCCTCAAGGGACCACCACATTGCCTCTTCTGGGAATTGAGAATACTCCAGCCTTGGACTTATTTCAGACACCAAAAGCCATTGGCAACTTTCCTTTACTCACAATTCCAAAACATGCAAATTTTCTATTTTTAGATTCTTCAGTAAATGCAAGCTTTTTAGTATCAACATATTCAAAATGCATTCTCTACTAACTATAAACCATTTTAAAAAGAGGGATTAAAGATCAGGAAAGGAAAAGGAAAGTAAAATAACTTCTACTTGGATATGGTCATGTGAACAAAATCACTAGCCTATATTCTCTTTTAAAATGCCATTAAAATGGAGGTAAAATTAGGAAATGATAGGGAGACACAGAGAATGAGAGTAAAGACAGCAACAGACAGACATCAACGAATATTGGAAGATAGCCAGTGAATGGATAAATGAGAACCCGCTACCAGAGGCGCAAAAATTAAAATGTGAGTGACCATGGAGGACTCACCCTCCCANCAGTTCACCTCTTTTTGCTGTTGTTCAGTTGCTCATTCATGTCCGACTCTTTGTGACCCCATGGACTGCAGCACGCATCTTCCCTGTCCTTCACTATCTCTCGGAGTTTGCTCAGATTCACATCCATTGAGTTCACCTCTTATTCCTTATCTATTGCCAGGTTCTCTGCTTGCTCTGTGCTTAGTTGTATACAGATAGAGTGGAAGTTGTGTTATCTATAAAAATTAATACAAGATATTGTGTAAGATAGAGAATCATAAAAAATGATATGCACATAGGATGCATATTTTATCTCCAAGCACATCAATGTGCATTTATTCAGCAATGTTTTGAAATAGAGCCAACACTTCTTCTTGGAGTGTGAGTAAGCTGATGGGTGTCAAGAGTCATCTTTCTTGCAGAAACCACACCCATAGTGGCCTAGTTATGATTTCCAGTTACAGTCTTTCAAAAAGTGGGTCAGAGACTTGGTGACTGTGAAGCAATATGAGTGAATAATTCTTCTGCATGTTAAAGACTTTGTTTTCTCCTGAAGGCTATCAAAGTTGTTTTTNAACCACACCCATAGTGGCCTAGTTATGATTTCCAGTTACAGTCTTTCAAAAAGTGGGTCAGAGACTTGGTGACTGTGAAGCAATATGAGTGAATAACTCTTCTGCATGTTAAAGACTTTGTTTTCTCCTGAAGGCTATCAAAGTTGTTTTTGTTTTGCTGTTCAGTTGATTGTTGTATCCAGCTCTTTGCGACCCCGTGGACTGCAGCACAACAGTCTTCCCTGTCCTTCATTTCCTGGAGTTTGCTCACACTCATGTCCATTGAGTCAATGATGCTATCCAACCCTCTCATCTTCTGTCACCCCCTTCTCCTCCTGCCTTCAGTCTTTCCCAGCATCAGGGTCTTTCCCAGCGAGTCAGTTCTTCGCATCAGGTGGCCAAAGTATTGGAGCTGCAGCTTTAGCATCAGTCCTTCCAATGAATATTCAGGGTTGATTCCCTTTAGGATTGACTGGTTTGATCTCCTTGCTGCCCAAGGGACTCTCAAGAGTCTTATCCAATGGTTTTACCCATATCTAACTTGATAGTATTTTCTTTTTAAGATTCACCTTCTTGAAATCTTTCAAAGCATCCTACTTAGAATAAAAATAGCAACTTTCTTTTCACAATCCTATATTATAGTTCTCATGGTATTTAATTAAATTATACAAATAAGATAATTTAAAAACTGGCATAAACAGCTTTGGAAGCAAATCCAGCTTATCCTTGATTAGCATTTAACTCATCTGGGTGGGTGGGCAGAAGTGCACAGGCTTACAGTCACACATGCCGTGTGCTGTGGGCAGCAGTTGGTTTGTTTCACTTGAGTTACTATAAGGGAAGGATGCTTAAGAGAATATCCACTCTCTGCATTCTGTGTGTGTGTTTGATTGCACCATGCGGTTTGAGGAATCTTAGCTCCTTGACCGGGAATTGAACCTGTGTCCCCTGCAGTGGAAGTACAGAGTCTTAACCACTGAAACAGCAGGGAAGTCCCTATTTAGAGTTCTTCAAATGCTCCTTTCCAGGCTTTTGCCTAAGTTTCTTCCTCTTGGGGTGCTATTTTCCATTTAAATTCACTCCTGATTCTTCATGTGTCAGTATACTTATCACTTCATTTGATAAGTCTTCTCTAACTCTCCAGGATTTGAATAGAAACCTTATTATGTGCTGTATAGATTTCTATCTCCTT
This sequence comes from Raphicerus campestris, assembly GCA_006410735.1. Classification (NCBI taxonomy): domain Eukaryota; kingdom Metazoa; phylum Chordata; class Mammalia; order Artiodactyla; family Bovidae; genus Raphicerus; species Raphicerus campestris. The sequence goes on along the minus strand of SJYW01054570.1, from coordinate 92,526 downwards.
CTATGAGGTTCTTCAACATTTTGGGCCAGATAATTCTGTCTTGTTGGGGTCTGTTCTGTGTTTAGCATCATCCTTGGCCTCTCCTCGATGCCAACAGCACCCTCCACCCAGCTGTGATAATCAAAGATGTCTTCCAATGTTACTGATGTGCTCTGGGGGGATAGAACTGTCCTGGGAGAGAACCACTGCTCTGGATTATAAATGCTTGACATAAACATTTGTTAAATGACTGAATGACTTTATTACTTGGCCTGAAACAAAATCGGACATCAACAAAACTGCATGTAAATTTGAAAAAGTACTCAGACTTGTTGCAGACCTCCTAGAAAATACATTTCAGTGCACTTTTTATTTGGGGCTTTGCTGCCATCCTAGGAAGTTGCTTTTACTACTTATAGGAAAATGCTATGATGTTTTGTATATTTTATGTTATTTTTAGCATGCTGCAAGTCTGTCTCTCTTTCATTTCTCNTTTTTACTTGGGGCTTTGCTGCCATCCTAGGAAGTTGCTTTTACTACTTATAGGAAAATGCTATGATGTTTTGTATATTTTACGTTATTTTTAGCATGCTGCAAGTCTGTCTCTCTTTAATTTCTATGCCCAAATCCTAGGCCTTCATTGTAGGAAAAATATTCTCCCAGTCAACTGAGATTTACCAGTACATTTCCAGGAAAATTTTGACCTCCATGAGCCTAAAGTTTGTGCAGAAGTGAATATGTGTAAGGAAGGAGGGTTGGGTAACTTAGCTCCCCTGCATCCTGTTCAGCAGTCTCTGTGTACTCCACGCAGACCACCTCACCAGACGTCTAGGTGGGAAGCTTTTCCATATTTCCTCAACACTGGCCCATCTACCTATGGAAACGTTACTCATCTGTTTGACAAATATTTTTGAGCTTCTAATATATTGAGTCAGACACTGGATTAAATGTTGGCCACCCCTGGTGGCTCAGAGGGTAAAGTGTCTGCCTCCAATGCGGGAGACTCAGGTTCAATACCTGGGTTGGGAAGATCCCCTGGAGAAGGAAATGGCAATCCACTCCAGTATTCTTGCCTGGAGAATCCCATGGATGGAGAAGGTTACAGTCCACGTGGTCGCAAAGAGTCGGACACGACTAAGCGACTTCACCTTCATCATATGTATGTTATGTGATTCACCTAAAAGTAAGTTTACATGATAGAGACATTGGCCCATCATTGGACTCAATGCTGGTCAGAATCCTCTGTTATCTAGCGTATGCTTCCCTCAGTCTAAGGGAAAGTTGGGAGGTGATTGAGAAGACAAAGAATGGTTAAAAGGCTGGCTGTCTTGCTTGAGGAATTGCTGCGAACACTGAGGTTCTCATCTGTGGGACCATCAGCCCCCCCCCCCCCCGGGGGGACGGTTCTTATCTAGAAATGGGATCCCTCACGGATGCATGGGTCCAGGCTGCCAGGACATCATGGGTGCTTCCTGAGATATGTGCTGCTGGCCCCCCAGTGACAGCGGGCCCACCCACCATCCTAGAGACCCGCGCCTCCGCCCCCAACAGTGAACCTCATTTTCAGAACTGACCTGCAGGAGGTTCTCTCACTAGGACATCCCTATGTGCCTAACTCTGCTTGGGAAGATGGGTTTATCTGAATGCTCCCAGGAACGACTCTTATGTTTTGTGACTTTTTTCCCCTCCTTGAGCTGTGGAAATGGCAGGTTGGATGACAAAACTCAGGCACATTAATTTTCTGTTAACAGATGGCCTGCAGAGGATCAGAGGGAAATTCCTGCAGGGCTCCCTGCTCTGGTCCACCCTGGCTTCCTTTTCCATCTCTGATGCTTCCAGCCTTGCAAACATACACAGCATCACCATGGTGACCCTGGGACAGAGACACGCACAAGGCACGGCTCTCCTCTGATGCTTTGTTAGCAGAGCAGAAAACCTTTAAAAGCTTTCAGAGTCANATTAATTTCATATCCTGCAACTTTACTGTATTCATTGATTAGCTCTGGTAAATTTCTGGTGGTGTCTTTAGGGTTTTCTATGTAGAGGATCATGTCATCTGCAAATAGTGAGAGTTTTACTTCTTCTTTTCTAATCTGGATTCCGTTTATTTCTTTTTCTTCTCTGATTGTTGTGGCTAAAACTTCCAAAACTATGTTGAATAGTAGTGGTAAGAGTGGGAACCCTTGTCTTACTCCTGACTTTAGGAAATGGGCTTTCAATTTTTCACCATTGAGGATAATGTTTGCTGTGGGTCTTAAGTTCAATGTTAAGCCCCTTAAAAACAGTGACTATGTTATTTTTCTCTACTTAATGGAATTCTGTGTCCTTAGATCATATAATGGAAAAAAGATATGCTCTGTTGTAACCTGAGTTCAAATGTTATCTCCTACTCTATGATTCTGTACAGTTCCTTAGAACTCAACCTCTCTGCTTCCCAGATTCCTCAAAAAGTTGGTCAGGATAATAACTGTGAAAGAATGCTTGCTACACAATAGGCACTCAGGAAACATTTATTGCGTGCAATCTGTGGTAAGGAATAAATTCTTATCTAAATGATGCATACCTATTCATTTTCTTTTTCTTTAAAGATTTTTTTATGTAGACAATTTTTAAAGATTATTGAATTTATTACAATACTGCTTATATATATATATATATTTGGCCTAAAGACATGTGTAGTCTTACTTGCATTGGAAGGTAAAGTCTTAACAACTGGACAGCCAGGGAAAGTCCCTTTTCCATTTTGCTAGTTAACTGTTTCCTGTGTGCCAAGATTTGAGATCCATAGACCCAGGCTAACCCAAATTCATATATCTGTTTTTTAGTCCAGCTGATATTGCTTAGGTGCTACCACTTGGGTCCTCAAGTTGCCTCTGTCTGAGCCTACTTCTACAATCCACCCTGTCTGCCTAGAAAGTCAGATTGGGAAATCTCAGCTCTATGGACAATAGAAAATTTACTTTAGGACACTCAGACTTTCTCCACATCCTAAGATTCCAGCTCTCAAGTACAGTAGATCCAACTTAGGGGAAAAAAGTGAAACCACCACACTAATCCTTCTTTGAAGCTTTTGTGAGTCCCAATTCCCAGTTCTTTATGTGCATTTGTATACTTGCACCTATGTGTATTTTTGACATACCTCATGATTGATTTGGCCAGCTCTGAAATTCACCAGACTTTACCACCCACCCATGGCAGTCCTAGACCAGGTATGCCTCACCTGTGAAGCAGGACCCATTCTCTCAAGTCTCTGCTGTAGAAAGAGAGGATAAGGGGAGTGCTTTGGCAGATATAGGAAACTCAGGGTGAAAACGGGCTGTATTATCCATCCATTCCAACTTCCAACCCCCAGTTTACTAATCAAAACAATCATTTCTCACTCAAGGATACCTAGATTTACAAATTGTGATATTTTAGTTCTTTTGAACAGAAACAGTCTGGATAAGGAGGGGGGCCCTTTCCAAGTGGAAGGATCAGAGGTTGCCAGTCCAGAGAGGTGGAAGGCTGTGACCCAAACTTCCAAGAGAAGAAAGGACAGTGATACTCTGTTTGCCCTGAAACAGCAGAAGGAAAACCACAGCCTGGAACATGTCACCCCTGATCCTCCCCTCCCACCAGTGCCCTGGTAACCATTTCTGACAATAGAATGTGGATGAAACTTTCACTCGTGTGAAAGTACTGCTCCTACTTGGGATAAGATAAAAGGCACTTATCTTCTGTGAGTTACAAGGTGATCAGCAGATCATGGGTGATGGTGTGAGATGGCTTGGGAACTAAACCACCAGGGGTTGAAGCTCAGCTGCATATTCTTGGACCAATTCTTATCCTCCCAATGCCTCAGTGTCTTCATCTACAATAAAGTGACTCATCATAGTGTCAGCCTCATAGGGTTGTTTCGAGGCTTAAATAAGTTATTATATCTAAAGTTCTTAGAGGACTTCCCTTATGGTCCAGTGGTTAAGAATCCACCTGCCCACACATGGTACAAGTGTTCGATTCTTGATCCAGGAAGATTCCACAAGCCTTGGGGCAATTAAGTCTATGTGCCACAACTACTGAGACTGTGCTCTAGAGCCCGAGAGCTGCAACAAAGACCCAGGGCAGCCAAAAATTTTTAAAATGAATAAACAGAATTTAAAACAAGCATCAGTAAAAATACTTAGAACAATATCTCTGAGTGATCCGTAATTGTTAGCTATTATTATTAACTAATTCTCAATTGTTTTCACTAAAGAGAAGATGAAGAGACATGAACTGTCCAGAAATACACTCTCTTACATTCATATTGTTCACTTTACAACTCTAACCTTCTCTGATTTGGGTTGAACTGGTACACTAGACTTCAATATGTCAGAGTATTCATAAGAATACAACGGAGAGAAGACAGTGGAAGAAGAGACGTGAGTTTAACAACCCTCTGTTAACTGCGCCCATGGGTCATTCTAACTCCTGTTTTCTTTTCTTTCTAAGCAGCTGTGTCTGTACCCACAACCAAAGTCACAGCTCACCCTTCCCTGTATGTGNTCTATGTAGAGGATCATGTCATCTGCAAATAGTGAGAGTTTTACTTCTTCTTTTCTAATCTGGATTCCGTTTATTTCTTTTTCTTCTCTGATTGTTGTGGCTAAAACTTCCAAAACTATGTTGAATAGTAGTGGTAAGAGTGGGAACCCTTGTCTTACTCCTGACTTTAGGAAATGGGCTTTCAATTTTTCACCATTGAGGATAATGTTTGCTGTGGGTCTTAAGTTCAATGTTAAGCCCCTTAAAAACAGTGACTATGTTATTTTTCTCTACTTAATGGAATTCTGTGTCCTTAGATCATATAATGGAAAAAAGATATGCTCTGTTGTAACCTGAGTTCAAATGTTATCTCCTACTCTATGATTCTGTACAGTTCCTTAGAACTCAACCTCTCTGCTTCCCAGATTCCTCAAAAAGTTGGTCAGGATAATAACTGTGAAAGAATGCTTGCTACACAATAGGCACTCAGGAAACATTTATTGCGTGCAATCTGTGGTAAGGAATAAATTCTTATCTAAATGATGCATACCTATTCATTTTCTTTTTCTTTAAAGATTTTTTTATGTAGACAATTTTTAAAGATTATTGAATTTATTACAATACTGCTTATATATATATATATATTTGGCCTAAAGACATGTGTAGTCTTACTTGCATTGGAAGGTAAAGTCTTAACAACTGGACAGCCAGGGAAAGTCCCTTTTCCATTTTGCTAGTTAACTGTTTCCTGTGTGCCAAGATTTGAGATCCATAGACCCAGGCTAACCCAAATTCATATATCTGTTTTTTAGTCCAGCTGATATTGCTTAGGTGCTACCACTTGGGTCCTCAAGTTGCCTCTGTCTGAGCCTACTTCTACAATCCACCCTGTCTGCCTAGAAAGTCAGATTGGGAAATCTCAGCTCTATGGACAATAGAAAATTTACTTTAGGACACTCAGACTTTCTCCACATCCTAAGATTCCAGCTCTCAAGTACAGTAGATCCAACTTAGGGGAAAAAAGTGAAACCACCACACTAATCCTTCTTTGAAGCTTTTGTGAGTCCCAATTCCCAGTTCTTTATGTGCATTTGTATACTTGCACCTATGTGTATTTTTGACATACCTCATGATTGATTTGGCCAGCTCTGAAATTCACCAGACTTTACCACCCACCCATGGCAGTCCTAGACCAGGTATGCCTCACCTGTGAAGCAGGACCCATTCTCTCAAGTCTCTGCTGTAGAAAGAGAGGATAAGGGGAGTGCTTTGGCAGATATAGGAAACTCAGGGTGAAAACGGGCTGTATTATCCATCCATTCCAACTTCCAACCCCCAGTTTACTAATCAAAACAATCATTTCTCACTCAAGGATACCTAGATTTACAAATTGTGATATTTTAGTTCTTTTGAACAGAAACAGTCTGGATAAGGAGGGGGGCCCTTTCCAAGTGGAAGGATCAGAGGTTGCCAGTCCAGAGAGGTGGAAGGCTGTGACCCAAACTTCCAAGAGAAGAAAGGACAGTGATACTCTGTTTGCCCTGAAACAGCAGAAGGAAAACCACAGCCTGGAACATGTCACCCCTGATCCTCCCCTCCCACCAGTGCCCTGGTAACCATTTCTGACAATAGAATGTGGATGAAACTTTCACTCGTGTGAAAGTACTGCTCCTACTTGGGATAAGATAAAAGGCACTTATCTTCTGTGAGTTACAAGGTGATCAGCAGATCATGGGTGATGGTGTGAGATGGCTTGGGAACTAAACCACCAGGGGTTGAAGCTCAGCTGCATATTCTTGGACCAATTCTTATCCTCCCAATGCCTCAGTGTCTTCATCTACAATAAAGTGACTCATCATAGTGTCAGCCTCATAGGGTTGTTTCGAGGCTTAAATAAGTTATTATATCTAAAGTTCTTAGAGGACTTCCCTTATGGTCCAGTGGTTAAGAATCCACCTGCCCACACATGGTACAAGTGTTCGATTCTTGATCCAGGAAGATTCCACAAGCCTTGGGGCAATTAAGTCTATGTGCCACAACTACTGAGACAGTGCTCTAGAGCCCGAGAGCTGCAACAAAGACCCAGGGCAGCCAAAAATTTTAAAAATGAATAAACAGTTTTTAAAACAAGCATCAGTAAAAATACTTAGAACAATATCTCTGAGTGATCCGTAATTGTTAGCTATTATTATTAACTAATTCTCAATTGTTTTCACTAAAGAGAAGATGAAGAGACATGAACTGTCCAGAAATACACTCTCTTACATTCATATTGTTCACTTTACAACTCTAACCTTCTCTGATTTGGGTTGAACTGGTACACTAGACTTCAATATGTCAGAGTATTCATAAGAATACAACGGAGAGAAGACAGTGGAAGAAGAGACGTGAGTTTAACAACCCTCTGTTAACTGCGCCCATGGGTCATTCTAACTCCTGTTTTCTTTTCTTTCTAAGCAGCTGTGTCTGTACCCACAACCAAAGTCACAGCTCACCCTTCCCTGTATGTGAGGGTGGGCAGGTGTAGAGCTTACAAGCCTCTAAAGCCAAGGGCTTTCCTTCCCTTTCACAGGGACAGAGACTGTGGGGCTAGGGATGGATGAGACAGATGCTGGGCATGTACTTCGTGCTCTGGGGGCTGACGCTGGAGTGTGAGTGGGAATTGCATTGTTGGCAGCTTGCGAGAGGCCTGGGAGGACAACAGGGCCGAGTAGGAGAGAGCAAACCAGTCCCACATGAGGGACGGGAGCCAGCCTGGAGATCAGATCGGCACCAAGGCAAGGCCAGAGCAGCACAGCGGAGCTCATGGGCCATGGGGGAGACACTCACTGCAGGGCACAGGGTAGTTAGTGGCAGAGGGTCACCAGCCCCACGGGCTTTCAGGAGGAGTCTCTGCTGAGAAACTAAGGGTGGCGCTGGATTAATCCCCAGGCTGTCAGAGAAGTGAGGACCACGCTTAAGAACCTGCAGATGGGTTAAAGCAGTGCTCTAGTCCCTGGACAGACTGTCGGGCTGCCTGGGGGAGCCTAAACACTAGTCCTAGATAGGACACCGAGTCAGGGCCCTGCCAACCCTGCAGCCTGCCTTCTTTTGGGACACTGTGAGTACATACACACGTGCGCTGGGAATATATAGTAATAATTATAGCTACCATTTATTAAATGTCTGCATTGCCAAGAGCTATGTGGTCTGTTTTGTTTCATGTTTTTTAAGATTTTCTGGATGTGGACCGTTTCTTAATTCTTTATTGAATTTGTTACAATATCCCTTCTGTTTATGGGGTTTTTTTGCTTTGTTTTGCTGTTTTTGCCACCAGGCATGTGGGATCTTAGCTCCCCAGCCATGGACTGAACCTGTACCCCCTGCATTGGAAGGCAAAATCTTAACCACTGGAGCACCAGGGAAGTCCTAAGTCCTGTGTTGAGATTCACATGTACCACTTCATTTGATGCTAACCATAACCTCCCGAGAGAGGCCCTGCTCTACCCTCCACAGCCCTCCCGGGTGCAGACCCCAGGCTTGGGTCCAAGGGACTTGGCCTGCTGCAGTCACCTTGTACCAAGGACCAGAAGCAGTGTGTGCCGGTCCAGGAAAGGTGCNTTAGCTCCCCAGCCATGGACTGAACCTGTACCCCCTGCATTGGAAGGCAAAATCTTAACCACTGGAGCACCAGGGAAGTCCCAAGTCCTGTGTTGAGATTCGCATGTATCACTTCATTTGATGCTAACCATAACCTCCCAAGAGAGGCCCTGCTCTACCCTCCGCAGCCCTCCCAGGTGCAGACCCTAGGCTTGGGTCCAAAGGACTTGGCCTGCTGCAGTCCCCTTGTACCAAGGACCAGAAGCAGTATGTGCCGGTCCAGGAAAGGTGCTTAGTCAGTATTTGCTGGCTATTTATCTCTGCTTTCAAGAGCAGACACTGCAAACCAGAAAGGTTCAGTGACTTTCCATAGTGACAGAGGTTACAAGGAAAAGTCAAAATCCAAACCGAGCCCTGGCGACTGTGTTTACTTTTCCATCTTTCTCTTCTGGGCAGAGTGGAAATCACGCTAGCCTGGCCGAGAAGACCCCAGCTTCTACTGCCAGTTCTGCCTCTAGGGGTATGGGCTCTAGTCTCCTCCACCACAAATTAAAGGGCCAGAGCAGCCGCCATCCACGGGGCCTTTCAGCACTCGGGTCCTGTGGCTGCCACAGATGGGGTGGGTGGATTGCCAGGGACAGGGTCTGAGTCACAGTGGACACTCCCCAGGAAACAGAGACCTGGCAAGGTCAGTTGATGGGTGGCCTGACCCAAATCTTGGAAAATGTGGGGCAAGAAGAAGCTGCCACAGAGAAGCAAAGGCCGACAAATGGGGGGGCACCTCTCTTCCCATCAGGAGGGCATGTCCCATCCTCACCTGGGGGAAGCAGCCACTGCTGCTCAGACCCAAGGCAGCAGGTGTCCTGCAGCTTCGGGGCTTCAGCGCTCCCTGTTTTCAGAGCCTCGTGTCCAATCTCATGGGTAAAGCTGGATGATGTCCGAGGACGACAAGACTCTGAATTCTCAATATTAATTTCAGCCACATTTGCAAATTCCCCTTTTGTTACAGTTTCACTTGAAACACCCTTGCTCACTGAGGATCCTCCATTTCAAACACAGTGGCCCAGAAGAGTGAACTCTGAGACGACCAGGCTGTCACTCTGAGTTATGTGTCATGCTAAAGATGCCTACTATTAGACTTTACAAGGTTTTACTGCCTCGCCTTTCATACTATTAGTGAAAATGACTTGTGTGTGTTTGTACAGGCTTCCTCCCAGCAGATCCTGTCCTTTTCTTCCCAGGAAGTCCACAGCAGCTCACAGGCAGTGTTTCCTCCCTCTCTTCTGTTCTGTGGCTGCCCTTGTTCAGTGAGGTGAAGAAACCTGGGTTATGTAAGAGCAGGAACCTGCATCCTTTTGGGGAGACAGGGGCTCCTTTCATAACTTGGTGAAACCTCCTCTTCCATCCTCCCTTTCCTAATTCACATGTGCACATACAACATGCCACATGCAAGTTCTAGTGGTCTAGGACCGCCTAAAACCCAGCCTCAGAGCTCTCTTGTTATTGTTGTTGTTATTCAGTTGCCCAGTTGTGTCCAGCTCTTTGTGACCCCATAGATTGCAGCACACCAGGCTTTCCTGTCCTTTACTATCTCCCGAAGTTTGCTCAAACTCATCTGCATTGAGTCAGTGATGCCATCCAACCATCTCATCCTCTGTCACCCCCTTCTCCTCCTGCCCTCAGTCCTTCCCAGCATCAGGGTCTTTTTCAAAGAATCGGCCGTATGCAGCAGGTAGTTAAAGTATTGGAGCTTTAACATCAGTCCTGCCAATGAATATTCAGGGTTGATTTCCTTTAACATTGACTGGTTTAATCTCCTTACTATCCTAGGGAGTCTCAAGAGTCTTCTCCAGGACCACAGTTCAAAAGCATGAATTCTTCAGTGCTCAGCCTTCTTTATGGTCCAACTCTCACATCTATACATGACTACTGGAAGAACCATAGCTTTGACTATACAGACCTTTGTTGGCAAAGTGATATCTCTGGTTTTTAATATGCTGTCTAGATTTGTCATAGCTTTTCTTCTAAGGAGCAAGCATTTGCTTGGTTAAAAACTGGGTCATTTTAACCCCTGACTCAGAACAATGAGACATCATCATGCAAAAAAAGAAAAAAATTAACCTTGACCCTCATCTCACATCTTATACAAATATTCACTCCAAAGGATCAGAGGCTTAAAAGTAAGTACTAAAGTAGAAATACTATTAATAGAAGAAAATATGAGAGAAAAAGTTTGTAACCACAGGTAAAGCAGACTTCTTAGCTATGACACCAAAAGAGTGGAGAATAAAAGAAAAAAAGTGACCATCTGGACTTCACTAAAACTAAAAGCTTTTACTCTTCGGAAAATATTATTAAGAAAATAAAAAGACAAACCGCAAACTGGAAAAAAAAGTATTTGCAGAACACTTAACTGTGTTCTCTTCTTAAGAAACTTGCCTGGGGACTTCCCTGGAGGTCCAGCAGTTAAGACTCAGCACTCCCAAATGTGGGGGCAGGGGTTCAATCCTCGGTTGGAGAACTAAGACTCCACATGCCATGCAGTACAGCCAAACATGAAAAAGAAACTTCCCTGGAAGTCCTGCCCGGAAGGGTTTGCTTGCCTTTCATGTGAACTCTTGGCTAGAGGTGGCCTGGGGAAGTTTGCCTTTCAGCTGGGCATAAGGTTCCTGGAATATCACTGGGTTTTGTGACCAAGGCAGAAGAAAGGAATGTACATGGGGTAGGCAACCAGGAGCACGCCTGGTCTGCAGTGCAACATTTTGGGAACCTCAGGAGGTGGTAACAAAGTGCTCCCCACAATCTGGCCCTGTCCCCGGGGCAACACTGTCTCCAGCCTGGAGCTCCACAGGACAGGCCTTATACACAGGGAGCCCTGGAGCAAGATGTGAGTGCAGACTGCAGGGGCCAGGCTGCACAGGGCAGGAGAGACATCCCCCAGGGGGGAGCCATCTGTCCCTTCACACGTGGAGGCAGTGATCCTGAACTTGGCCTTCACAACAAGGAGCTTCAGGAACCCGGCGGAGAGGGGAGGCAGATGACCCAAGACATGAGAGCAGGCAGTAGGATGCAGCCTTCAAGGACTAAGAAGGCAATGTGCCTGGCGTGGCAGTATGGGTGTGCTGAGAAGTGGAGTTGAAGTTGGTCTGAGCCAGGTCCAGGCAAATCCCAAAAGCCAGACAGAGAACTTGGAACTTGATGACAGAGTGGGTGGACCCTCCTTTTAGAACCAAAGGGATAACTTGATTAAAGGAGAGCTCTTCAGATCTGCTCTTCCTTATCCAGAGAGAGCCCTGGTCATCAACTTTCTTCCTTCTCACCCTTAGGGAAGATACACTCATTTACTTCCGGGGAAGAAAACCCCTCCTGCTGCACCAACCACAGGCATCAAGAAGTGATCCCCATCACTCACCCTCTTCCTGCAGAGCCAAAAGACAACATCCCTGCCCAGACCCCAAACGTATTAGCCAGGGGTCAGAGTTAGCCTTCTCTTTTATTATTATTGGGGTATAGTTGCTTTGCAATGTTGTTTGAAGTCTCTGCTGTACAACAAAGTGAATCAGCTATATGTGAACTTACATCCCCTCCCTGTGGGACCTCCCTCCCACCTCCCCCATCCCATCACCCAGGTCATCACAGAGCACTGATCTGAGCTCCCTGTGCTACACAGCAGCTTTCTAACTTCCCAGTTCATCCCACTCTCCCCTCATCTTCCCGGGTCAACACATCCATTCTCTACATCTGCATCTCTATTCCTGCTCTGCCAATAGGTTCATCGGTATCATTTTTCTAGACTCCACATACATGTGCTAAAGCTGTCATTCAAAAAGACACATGCACCCCAGTGTTTGCTGCAGCACTCTTTACAAGAGCCAGGATGTGGCGGCAGCCTAAATGTCCCATCATCAGATGAATGCATAAAGATGCGGTACATATACACAATGGAGTACTACTCAGCCATTAAAAGACATGAAATTGGGTCATTTGTCAAGATGTGGATGGGCCTCGAATCTGTCATATAGAGTGAAGGAAAGGGAGTTGGTGCTCTGGACACACCCCAAGTGGNGATGTGTATAAGAGACAGCATATACACAATGGAGTACTACTCAGCCATTAAAAGACATGAAATTGGGTCATTTGTCGAGATGTGGATGGGCCTCGAATCTGTCATACAGAGTGAAGGAAAGGGAGTTGGTGTTCTGGACACACCCCAAGTGGTGGGGCTGACAGACAAGCCCTGACCTCAGCTCTGCCCTGAGTGCCTCCCATTGAGCCCCCCCCCACTGTGACCCTCATTTCTCTGCTGCTGTGTATTCTTCATTGCAGTTATTTTTCCCTGTCCCCATTTAGTACTTGTTTAAGCCTGATTTCACNTCCAGTATTCTTACCTGAAGAACTCTATGGACAGAGGAGCTTGGCAGGCTACAGTCCATGGGGTCACAAAGACTCAGACACAACTGAGCAACTAATACATTGTACAGAATTGACTGACCCTTAAGCCACAGTGGAGTTAGGACATCATTCTGCCTGTACAGTTGGAAATCCACCTGTACATTTACAGTCAGCCTCCATATCTGAAGTTCAGCATCCATGGATGTGAACAACTGCAGAGCATAAACTACTGTAGTATGTGTTTATTGAAGAAAAATCTGCATATAAGTGAATTTGTGCAGTTCAAATCCATGTTTTTTTTAAAGGCCAACTGTACAGAGAGAGAGAGAGATTTATTTTAAGTAACTGGCACATGTGACTGAGGAGACTGGTGAGTCCAAAATTAGCAGTCTGGAAACCCAGAGAAAAGCTATGTTACTGTCTTGAGTCTAAAGGCCATTAAGAATTCCTTATTCCTTGGGGGACCTCAGTCCTTTTCCTCTTAAGATTTCAACTGGTGCATGAGGCCCATTTCCACCCTGCTTGACTCAAAGTCAACTGATTTAAATGTTAATCTAATTTTTAAAAATAAATACTTTCATGGCAACATGTAGACCAGGGTTTGACCAAGTATCTGGGTACTGCGGCTTTGCCAAAGTGACACATTAGATTCTCCATCACAGAGAGGAGTCTGGAGGAGAATGGATACATTTGTATGTATTAATATGGCTGAGTCTGCTGTGCACTTGAAACTATCACAACATTGTTAACTGCTCCAATATAAAGTAAAAAGTTAAAAAAGATAATAGATACATGAAACACTTCAAAAACCTCTCCATCAGGCCTCCTCAGGTGCCAGTAAAGCCAAGGCACAGTGCCCTGCATGCATGCATGCTAAGCTGCTTGAGTCCTGTCTGACTCTCCATAACCCGCCAGGCTCCTCTGTCCATGGGATTCTCCAGGTAAAAACACTGGAGTGGGTTGCCATTTTCCCCTCCAGGGGATCTTCCCAACCCAGGGATCTAACCTAAATCTCTTGCATCTCCTGCACTGCCAGAGGGTTCTTAACCACCAGAAAGCCCACAGTGCCCTACTGGGTAGCAACTTGAATCCTGGGAGAAGACAGCAGGATGGATGTCCTCTAAAGACAAGGTTCCTGCTCAAGGAGGCTCCCATGACTATGTCCATACCACCTCCTCCAGCTGAGAAGCTGGGGGTTCTCACCAGGCTTCTTCCTGATGGGAGGATGCCGAGATTGGAGCTGAAGTCTTGGCCAGAGCCATTCTCAGTTTGCTTTATGGTGTTTTGAAGCCACAGCAACACAGGAATGAGAGCGCTGATAGCCCATCTCCTCCCCAAACTGTGGGAGGAATTGGAAAGCAGCATCTCTGGCCTTTCTGAAGGTTCTGGGTGTGCTAGTGTTCCCTGGCTCTGGCTGCGTCAGTGACAAGAGGAGAGGAAAGAACAACGCCTGTCCAATGACACTGCAGAGCTTAGAATGTGGCTGGTCCTTGGAGCTGGGACCCAAAAAGATGGCCTTTTGCCACAATTAGAATAGACAATTACAGCACCCTTGACTGTAGACAATACAGAATTTTTAAAATTACTACAGCTGTTAATATTCTACCAACCATGGAATCTCAGTGTTGGGAGGACCTTAAAATTCATCTGGCCATTGTATCCAGCTGTAACATTTATTAAAAATGAACTGCAATGAGCCAGAGGCAGCATCATTATTTGATTGGCTCTGATACTCCCATTGTGTATTCAGAGCAGCCCAAGCGAAAAGAATTTGAATTCTTCCAAGGAATTCTCACAGTTCCTGTCCACCGTGGGGTTTGTATTTCCTCAGTGTTCTGCTGTGGTCTTCCTCACCTGCCGGTGATTTTCCCAGGCTCCCATTTGATAGCGCCGATGCAGAGCTTGGGGGAGAAAAAGAAGGGTGGGGAAGATGAGCAGCTGTGAAGGAGGAAGACAGGGTCCAAAGACAAGCAGAGGCAAGAAGCAACAAGATGGGGCAAAGACAAAGTCAGGTGAGAGTGAATTACAGTGGCACAGATCATGAGAAAAGGAGAGGACCAATAACAGAGAGAGATTCGATTGGAAAAGAAAGGATAGAGGAGACCAAGGCATAAGAGAAAAGGGCAAAGGTGAGCTATTGACAGGGCAGGGTACCTGATGCACAGTGGAGCTTAAGCTATGTCGAGGAGCTGAGTTCTATGGGTGGTGGCAGCGGATCCACTGGGTTTCCCAGGTGGTGAAGAACTCATCTGCCAAGCAGCAGATGCAGCAGACCCCGGGTTTATCCCTGGGTCAGGAAGATCCCCAGGAGAAGGAAATGGCAACCACTCCAGTATTCTTGTCTGAGAAATCCCATGGACAGAGGAGCCAGGCGGGCTACAGTCCATGGGATCACAAAGAGCTGGACACGACTGAGCAACTGAGCACGAGCGGACCCAGGGGATGGCCTGGGAGAGCAGAGAGACCGGCGTCTTGACCGTGGGCCAGAGCAGAGCAGCTTCCACTCTCCTGCCCAAGCCCCCGACCAGCTGCTTCTGTTCCTAGAAGCTGCCACAGTCAAACCCCACAGCCGTGGAGTAAGCCGACTCTTCTTCCTCCCAGACAACACGCCAGTGAAACTTTGCCAGTTTTGACGAGGTTTCCGTTTTCTCCTAACAAATGTCCTCTGCCTACATCACGAGGGAGACACAACGTCTCCCCATGTTCAGTCTCCTCTCCTTAGACCCCTTCAGATAAACGAAAACATACGCACATATCTTCCCAAAACATGTCCTGACATTTATTCACATCAGCCAACAAGCCACAGAAATCCTCTAAACTCTCTGAAAAACATGCTAAGCCAGCATTCCCCAGCAAACACAGAACTCACTCCCTCTCTCTCTCTCTCTCTCTCTCTCACACACACACACACACACACACACACACACACATTCACACACGCACTCTCTCTCTCTCTCTCTCTCTCTCTCTCTCTCTCT
>SJYW01054570.1:55224-76400 GCA_006410735.1 Raphicerus campestris | reverse complement strand
GTGGGCCAGAGCAGAGCAGCTTCCACTCTCCTGCCCAAGCCCCCGACCAGCTGCTTCTGTTCCTAGAAGCTGCCACAGTCAAACCCCACAGCCGTGGAGTAAGCCGACTCTTCTTCCTCCCAGACAACACGCCAGTGAAACTTTGCCAGTTTTGACGAGGTTTCCGTTTTCTCCTAACAAATGTCCTCTGCCTACATCACGAGGGAGACACAACGTCTCCCCATGTTCAGTCTCCTCTCCTTAGACCCCTTCAGATAAACGAAAACATACGCACATATCTTCCCAAAACATGTCCTGACATTTATTCACATCAGCCAACAAGCCACAGAAATCCTCTAAACTCTCTGAAAAACATGCTAAGCCAGCATTCCCCAGCAAACACAGAACTCACTCCCTCTCTCTCTCTCTCTCTCTCTCACACACACACACACACACACATTCACACACGCACTCTCTCTCTCTCTCTCTCTCTCTCTCTCTTTCCTGAATACTGCAAAACTAAGCAGCTGGTCAACCTAGGTGGAGACATAGTACCTCAGAGATGCTCCAGGCAGCTCACGAGAGGGTCCCTGGCACAGCCTGTGGTGGTATTGACCAGGTTGTAGGCTGAACGCACAGTATGTCGAAAGGAAAAATCATTTCCAAGAACAATGAT
The DNA here is from genome assembly GCA_006410735.1 of Raphicerus campestris. Classification (NCBI taxonomy): domain Eukaryota; kingdom Metazoa; phylum Chordata; class Mammalia; order Artiodactyla; family Bovidae; genus Raphicerus; species Raphicerus campestris. The sequence goes on along the minus strand of SJYW01054570.1, from coordinate 75,745 downwards.
GGAAGTAGCCCAAATGTGTGCTTGGAGAAAACCAGTGAATCTGGGTTTTGATCCAAGTAAAATATCAAAAGGATGAATCAGAAGAATATATATTTGGGGCTTTGAAAAGTTATTTTTCTTTGTATGGTTATGATGGCAGAGTTTCAATTTGAGTTTCAAGTGCACGAGAGATGTGTCAAATGATCCGGTCTGTAGCTTGTGACCAGCCTGGAGGGGAAATGATAAAACATTGTTTTGATTATGGACCTAAGACTGTTTCAATAAACAACAGCCTGGAGATCACGGTAATATCAATTTTTTTAAAGTGTCTTTCTCTTTTTACTGAACTTTTAGAAAGAGTTTTTATTTTGTTTTTGATGAGGGTGTTGGAGGCTCCTACCTTCAGCCTCAGAACTTCCACATCCCGGTTGTCTTCTGACGTACTCTTGTCCCCTTTGCATACAAGTCCTTTGAGGTGGGCTGAGGTCTAAAGCTTTCATAATACTAGACAGTAAATCTCACTCTTGGGGTCAACCCAAGGTCATCAGACATTAGATGACAATCCAAAAAGCTGACTCTATGTGCTTGTGACTTTGGAAGATGCTGATAAAGGAAACTGGATGAGGAATAAAAAGTCCTAATTTCAAGTCTGGGCTCTGCTCTTTCTGAGCTTTACCTCCTTCTATTTTTTTTTCAAATAGTAAATACTGCTGACTGTCTAAGATGGGCTGAACACACACAGAACTCTGCACAGGGACAGCATGGAGGAACCTTTAGTTGTGCAGGTAACAAGGTCAACAACAAGATTTAGAACTGTGTGCAGATGCAACATGGGAATACGTGCAAGGTGCAAAGACTGCACAGAAGGGAAAGAAAACCCCTNAAATGTCCTCTGCCTACATCACGAGGGAGACACAACGTCTCCCCATGTTCAGTCTCCTCTCCTTAGACCCCTTCAGATAAACGAAAACATACGCACATATCTTCCCAAAACATGTCCTGACATTTATTCACATCAGCCAACAAGCCACAGAAATCCTCTAAACTCTCTGAAAAACATGCTAAGCCAGCATTCCCCAGCAAACACAGAACTCACTCCCTCTCTCTCTCTCTCTCTCTCTCTCACGCCCACACACACACACACATTCACACACGCACTCTCTCTCTCTCTCTCTCTCTCTCTCTCTTTCCTGAATACTGCAAAACTAAGCAGCTGGTCAACCTAGGTGGAGACATAGTACCTCAGAGATGCTCCAGGCAGCTCACGAGAGGGTCCCTGGCACAGCCTGTGGTGGTATTGACCAGGTTGTAGGCTGAACGCACAGTATGTCGAAAGGAAAAATCATTTCCAAGAACAATGATGGAAGTAGCCCAAATGTGTGCTTGGAGAAAACCAGTGAATCTGGGTTTTGATCCAAGTAAAATATCAAAAGGATGAATCAGAAGAATATATATTTGGGGCTTTGAAAAGTTATTTTTCTTTGTATGGTTATGATGGCAGAGTTTCAATTTGAGTTTCAAGTGCACGAGAGATGTGTCAAATGATCCGGTCTGTAGCTTGTGACCAGCCTGGAGGGGAAATGATAAAACATTGTTTTGATTATGGACCTGAGACTGTTTCAATAAACAACAGCCTGGAGATCACGGTAATATCAATTTTTTTAAAGTGTCTTTCTCTTTTTACTGAACTTTTAGAAAGAGTTTTTATTTTGTTTTTGATGAGGGTGTTGGAGGCTCCTACCTTCAGCCTCAGAACTTCCACATCCCGGTTGTCTTCTGACGTACTCTTGTCCCCTTTGCATACAAGTCCTTTGAGGTGGGCTGAGGTCTAAAGCTTTCATAATACTAGACAGTAAATCTCACTCTTGGGGTCAACCCAAGGTCATCAGACATTAGATGACAATCCAAAAAGCTGACTCTATGTGCTTGTGACTTTGGAAGATGCTGATAAAGGAAACTGGATGAGGAATAAAAAGTCCTAATTTCAAGTCTGGGCTCTGCTCTTTCTGAGCTTTACCTCCTTCTATTTTTTTTTCAAATAGTAAATACTGCTGACTGTCTAAGATGGGCTGAACACACACAGAACTCTGCACAGGGACAGCATGGAGGAACCTTTAGTTGTGCAGGTAACAAGGTCAACAACAAGATTTAGAACTGTGTGCAGATGCAACATGGGAATACGTGCAAGGTGCAAAGACTGCACAGAAGGGAAAGAAAACCCCTCTACTGAGGAAGAAGAGGGTAAGCTTTCACTAAGTGGGGGATTGTGAATTTGGTTTCAAAAGATGGCTAGGAGTTCATTCAGGTAAACCAGAAAAGCTGCATGCATGCTAAGTCGCTTCAGTTGTGTCCAACTCTCTGCGACCCCATGGACTGTAGCCAGGCTCCTCTGTCCATGGGATTCAAACAAGGAATGGGTGAAGGATATTCTTAAGAGCAAACACAAAACCTCAGAGACTGGACAGAGTGAGTGTGTTAGGGAAGCTATAGGGAGTCTGCTCTCATCAAAGCAAAAATCCCATGCCATGGGCTGGAGGGCAGAGATGCAAGGGGGATGCAGCAGAAGCACAGCAGAAGCCAATGCCGTGAGCGTGGGCTTTACAGTGTCATAACAGTGGCTAAAGGAGAAGGCAACGGCACCCCACTCCAGCACTCTTGCCTGGCAAATCCCGTGGACGGAGGAGCCTGGTAGGCTGCAGTCCATGAGGTCGCTAAGAGTCGGACACAACTGAGCGACTTCACTTTCACTTTTTACTTTCAGGCCTTGGAGAAGGAAATGGCAACCCACTCCAGTGTTCTTGCCTGGAGAATCCCAGGGACAGGGGAGCCTGGTGGGCTGCCATCTATGGGGTCGCACAGAGTCAGACACGACTGGAGCAATTTAGCAGCAGCAGCAACAGCAACAGTGGCTAATGTTTACAGAGCACTTTGTAGTGTCCTACACACAGGCTTAAAACTCCCTAAACATCATAAAAGTGAAGTCGTTCATTCGTGTCCGACTCTTTGCGACCCCATAGACTGTAGCCTACAAGGCTCCTCCATCCATGGGATTTTCCAGGCAAAAGCACTGGAGCGGGTTGCCATTTCCTTCTCCAGAGGATCTTCCTGACCCAGGGATCAAACCCAGGTATCCTGCATTGTAGGCAGACACTTTATTGTCTGAGCCACCAGGGAAGCCTCCTAAACATCATAACACATCGCTTTTACTACTATCCTTGGAAGGAGTTCCAATTATCCCTCCAGTTACAAGATGAGAAAACTGGTCCTTGAACAACATATGTAACTTGAAAGAGGAAGTTGAGACTCAAACCCTGCTCCATGCAGCCTCACAGTCTCTGTACCCTCTCACATACATGAGCTCCCTGGATTTAGCAGACAGAGATCTTGATGATCTAGACCAGGTCAATTTTGAGAGTACTTTGAGGGGCAGAAACTACAGTTTGGGGGTTGAGAAGCAAACAGTTTCAAGAAAGAAGATTAAGGAGTTCAAGTCCAAATCTTACAATTCCATTTCTGGTTTTCTCCAACAGAGAGTAGGGAAAGAAATGGACAGGAAGGTTGGAGGAATTCCAAGGAAAGAGGCTCAGATTCCGGAGTGAACTAACTATTCCCCATGGGAGACAGTTTGTCCAGCTAAAGAAACCAGGGAGTGCTGAATATGGGGTACAAAATGGCACAAAGAGCTACCTTATTCTGAGCTGNCGGAGTGAACTAACTATTCCCCATGGGAGACAGTTTGTCCAGCTAAAGAAACCAGGGAGTGCTGAATATGGGGTACAAAATGGCACAAAGAGCTACCTTATTCTGAGCTGGGGAAATCACATCCAGAGGTGTGTGGAGAAATACCCACAGGGAGAAAGACCAGAGAAGAGATGAGATCAGTGGAGCACTGGAGAATGAGGGCGAAGGAAAAAGTAACTTCACAATGTCTAGCAGTTGGGCAAACCACAGATGCTCGAAAATATCTATGTGTTCAAATAAAGGGAAGCTAGAACATGTTTGCTGGAGCAGAGACTTAAAGTGTGAAACCAAGGAAACACAGGCTGGAACCAGGTTATAGAAGGCTGAGCAAAGACGTCCCNTCTGAGGCAGGGAAGGGGTGGTGAAGTGACCAGCAGAGAGAGGCCAGCTGACTTTCAAGAACTCAGGGCCAGGATTCTAGGAGTGATCAGCTTGAAGGCTGGGATTTTTTTTTTTTTCTTTTGGTGATGTAGACTATTTTTAAAGTCTTTGTTGAATTTGTTATAAGGTTGCTTCTGTTTTTACAAGTTTTGGTTTTTTAGCCACAGAGTATGTGGGATCTTAGCTCCCTTACCAGGGATGGAATCCACACCCCCTGCATTGAAAGTTACAACCACTGGACCACCAGAGAAGTCCCTTGAATTCTGGGATTGGTTGTTCCACCAAAGCGGGAGTGATCCACGGAAGGCCTTGTGCTCTGTTTACGTTTACACCACCAGCAAGTACATCACAGGCTCTAAGAGTAACAACCAGGAACGAGGCCACAGGAGAAGAGGAGGATCCACACAGAGAAATTCTGTGACCCAGGAGAAAATCCTGCCCATGTGCCCAGGAGACCTGGCTCAGAATATTTATCATACTACTGGCTTTAATAACATGATGGAGAACAACCCAATGCATAGGGGCAGGGGGTGGCAAAAAAAGCGTGGAGTAGTCATATATGCCAGCAAAGATGAATTAACTATGGCCACGGCATCCACTCAGATGAATCTATAAAACAGAAGGCGCCCAAAACTACCCCATGTGATAGTATTCATACAAAGGTCAAACACACGTGAAATTAAAAAAACAGATTCCTTTCACTAAATAGGCTTTCAAACTGTAATGAAAAGCAAAAGAGCAGTAAATACTAAATTCTCCTGAAGGGAGGAGATAACCACCAGAAAGCATTCAGGGGTGTTTCAGCATTTGGACAACATTCTATTTCTCAAGTTGGATGATGATCCAGGAGTATTTATTATCTTTCATATCTTACATACATTATATTTTATTTCGGTATGTGTGGAAATATTTTATTAAAAATAAACAGAAGCATTTAAAGGGGAATGTTCCCGAGGGCTGTCATAAGGGTCTCTCTCTGGGATCTTGTGAGAGTTCTGAAGACCAGGTTACTTTCTGTCCAGGCCCCTTGGTGGATCAGATCTTACAAGATTCTGGTATCCAATTTTCCCAAAACTTTGAGTGCCCCTGCAAAATTTCAGGAAGACTGGAAAACTATCTTTCCAATTGGCAAAATTTCAGTCAGATTTAGAGTTCTCACAGCAAACAGAAAGACAAACAAAAAAGCGAACATCATGAACTTTAAAAGAAAACAGTCTCCGGAGAAAAGATTTAGTCCCTGCGAGGCAGTGATCTCAAAACGACAGCAGGAGGGAAGGAACTGGACAGCCCCAGCCCTAAGAATGTGAGCCTGGGAGAGTCTGCAGAGGAACCTCCTTCAGCACCGGGCAGGTCCAGGTGAGGGAGACGAACTCAGGGAACACTGGACCTTAAACAGAGGGGGCATCAGTGGATGCCGCTCACGTTTTATAAAAACCTGAAACCATCCCAGATGTAATACAGGGATGTGCTCAGATCCCACGTGCTTCTTTCCAACTGAAGCCATATGGGGCTGATATGTCTCCTCTTATCCCTACCTCCCTCTTCATCTCCAGCATTGAACTCAAGATGAGTCAGCCAGGTACAAAGGTAGGTAAGGCTTGGGCTCTACAGACCCCAGGGAAACTGACCACCAAGAACCAGAATCAAACTAAGGCAAGGGGTGGAGAAACAGTTGACCATAATCTCCAGAGAAGTCACAGCCCCCTGCTCTGACTGAGTTGCCAGAGGCATCAAGGCCCCATACTGTCCCTCTGCTGCTGCCTCTTCTTTTCATTGCCAAGAACATCCACTCCAGCAGTGAGGGGCCATCCGAGAGCATCAGACAACTGGAGGCCCCAGGATGGAGCTGAAGTTGATGGAAGACATAAGACTATAAATAAATGACAGAACATGAGAGAAAGGTCAGGCTCCGAGGAGACGCTCCTCGTAAATTCTCTTGATCCTGATTGCTCCATCCAGAAGCAGATTAAGTGTAAAATACTGATCTTGAATGGAGTCCAGCCAATATTTATTCAGCTTGAGGGCTTTCTGGAAGGGCTGCGTTCTCTGAAAGGAAGGAAGTGCGTTAGGAAAGGCAGCACTGGTGGAGGATCCCAGAAGGAGGGGGGATGGGACACTGTCACTGACCAATGGGCTATTCCAAGTCTGTAGGCAAAAGGATGATTTTCATGGTGCAGATGGTATGGCTGCTGTAGGGTACTGTGATGGCATGGGTTTGCCGTAACAGGTGGAGTTTATTCTAAGTGCACTTTGTGAGATGAGAGGCAGAAAAACTTAGGGTTGCAAAGTAAAACAAAATGTGGTTTAAAGTTTTGCAGGTAGACGGAACCATGCATGACCTTGGGCATTTCACTGACCCCCTCAGTCTTAGCTTCTTTCGTCTGTGAAATGGGGATGATTATGTCAAAAAGTATTGTAAGGACTAAATTGGAAGATGCACGGAAAGTTCTTAGCCTGATGCCTATAGTGTATTAACTGCTCCATAAATTATTTATGCATCATCACTGTGATGAGAATTAACATCACTCTTTCCTTGGATAAATAAAACAGGCCATAGTGTGCTGAAAGTGGTTAAAGAAGGTCCCATGGGCTATGAAAAGACTTACACATTGGATAGACTTCACTAAGTTTATTGAGAGCAAACAGGGTCCCTTAGAAGCTGACTAAGGAGGTCTCTGGGGTCTGAATGAGTTACACATGAAAGTTGATATCTGTCACTGGATAGCAGAACAAGATGGATGGACAGACCAGACCTTGAGTGCTGGGAAAATGTGATGTCACTAAGTGGTCAGTCATCCATTCTTCCGTTCAGCATGTGTTTATGAGCACCTACTCTGTGCCAAGCTCTGTTCTTGGCTATGGGTGTGCGGTGGTGAGCAAGCAAGCAAAGCCCTGTCCCCATGAGCTCAGAGCAGAGAGACAGGAGCTCAGGGAAGCAGTTGTTGTTTAGCTGCTAAGTCATGTCCAACTCTTCTGTGACCCCATGGACTATAGCTCACCACACTCCTCTGCTCATGGAATTTTCCAGGCAATACTAGAGCGGGTTGTCATTTCCTTCCCTAGGGAATCTTCCTGACCCAAGGGTGAAACCTCATCTATGCTTTGGCACGTGGATTCTTTACCACTGAGGCACCAGGGAAACCCAAGGGTAGCATGTGGTTACCATGAGCACAAGGGCATCAGCCAAAGCTCTCTGACCTTTCTGCAGAACCCTTTGGATGGGAAATCTAGGAGCAGCATGGAGGGGAAAGTGAAGACTTTGAAGCCAGTGAGACCAAGGTTTGAGTCCTGGCTTGGCCTCACTCTGTACCTAAGATGTCTAAGCAGAAGTACTCTTGACTTGACAAAAGCACACTGGTAATTTCTTGTCTAACTCAATGAAACTATGAGCCATGCCATGTGGGGCCACCCAAGACAAACAGGTCATGGTGGAGAGTTCTGAAAAAATGTGGTCCACTGGAGAAGGGAATGGCAAACCACTTCAGTTTTCTTGCCTTGAGAACCCCATGAACAGTATGAAAAGGCAAAAAGATAGACACTGAAAGATGAACTCCTCAGGTTGGTAGGTGCCCAATATGCTACTGGAGAAGAGTGGAGAATCAGCTCCAAAAAGAATGAAGAGGCTAAGCCAAAGCGAAAAACAGCACCCAGCTGTGGATGTGACTGGTGATGGAAGCAAAGTCCAATGCTGTAAAGAACAATATTGCATAGGAACCTGGAATGTTAGGTCCATGAATCAAGGTAAATTAGAAGTGGTCAAACAGGAGATGGCAAGAGTGAACATCCACATTTAGGAATCAATGAACTAAAATGGACTGGAATGGACAAATTTAATTAAGATGACCATTATATCTACTACTGTGGGCAAGAACTCCTTAGAAAATATGGAGTAGCCATCATCTCAACAAAAGAGTCTGAAATGCAGTACTTGGGTGCAATCTCAAAACCAACAGAATTATCTCTGTTCATTTCCAAGGCAAACCACTCAGTATCACAGTAATCCAAGTCTATGGCCCAACCAGTAATGCTTAAGAAGCTGAAGTTGAATGGTTCTATGGAGACCTACAAAACCTTCTAGAACTAACACCCAAAAAAGATGTCCTTTTCATCATAGGGGACTGGAATGCAAAAGTAGGAAGTCAAGAGATACCTGGAGTAACAGGCAAATTTGACCTTGGAATACAAAATTAAGCAGGGCAAAGTGTAACAGAGTTTTGCTAAGAGAACGCACCAGTCATAGCAAACATCCTCTTCCAACAACACAAGAGAAGACTCTACATATGGACATCACCAGATGGTCAACACCAAAATGAGATTGATTATATTCTTTGCAGCCAAAGATGGAGAAGCTCTATACAGTCAGCAAAAAAAATAAAATAAAATAAAATAAATAAAAGACCGGGAGCTGACTGTGGCTCAGATCATGAACTCCTTATTGACAAATTCAGACTTAAATTGAAGATAGTAGAGAAAACCATTAGACCATTCAGGTATGATCTTAGTCAAATCCCTTACAATTATACAGTGGAAGTGAGAAATAGATTCAAGGGATTAGATCTGATAAACAGAGAACCTAAAGAACTATGGGCAAGGTTTGTGACACTCTACAGGAGACAAGGATCAACACCATCCCCAAGAAAAAGAAATGCAAAAAGGCAAAATGGTTGTCTGTAGAGGCCTTACAAATAGCTGAGAAAAGAAGACAATTAAAAGGCAAAGGAGAAAAGGAAAGAAATATCCATTTGAATGCACAGTTCCAAAGAATAGTAAGGAGAGATAAGAAAGCCTTCCTCAGCAATCAATGCAAAGAAATAGAGGAAAATAATAGAATGAGACAAATTAGAGATCTCTTCAAGAAAATTAAGAGATACCAAGGTTACATTTCATGCAAATATGGGTGCAATAAAGGACAGAGATGGTATGGACCCAACAGAAGCAGAAGATATTAAGAAGAGGTGGCAAGAATATACAGAAGAACTATATAAAAAAAAAATCTTTATGACCCAGATAACCATGATGGTGTGTGATCACTCACCTAGAGCCAGACTTCCTGGAATGCAAAGTCAAGTGGGCCTTAGGAAGCATCACTACAAACAAAGCTAGTGGAGGTGATGGAATTCCAGTTGAGCCATTTTAGGATGATGTGATGGAATTCCAGTTGAGCTATATCAGATTCTAAAAGATGATGATGTTAAAGTGCTGCACTCAATATGCCAGGAAATTTGGAAAACTCAGCAGTGACCACAGGACTGGAAAAGGTCAGTTTTCATACCAATCCCAAAGAAAGGAAATGCCAAAGAATGTTCAAACTACCACACAATTGCACTCAGCTCACATGCTAGCAAAGTAATACTCAAAATTCTCCAAGTAAGACTTCAACAGTACATGAACTATGAATTTCCAGATGTTCAAGCTGGATTTAGAAAAGGTAGAGGAACCAGAGATCAAATTGCCAACACCTGCTGGATCATCGAAAATGCAAGAGAATACCAGAAAAACATCGACTTTTGCTTTATTGATTACCGCAAAGCCTTTGACTGTGTAGATTACAACAAATTGTGGAAAATTCTTCAAGAGATGGGAATACCAGACCACCTTACCTGCCTCCTGAGGAATCTGTATGCAGGTCAAGAAGCAACAGTTAGAACCGGACATGGAACAACACACTGGTTCTAAATAGGGAAAGAAATACGTCAAGGCTGTATACTGTCACCCTGCTTATTTAAGTTATATAAGATTACTTCATGTGAAATGCTGAGCTGNGGACATGGAACAACACACTGGTTCTAAATAGGGAAAGAAATACGTCAAGGCTGTATACTGTCACCCTGCTTATTTAAGTTATATAAGATTACTTCATGTGAAATGCTGAGCTGGATGTAGCCCAAGCTGGAATCAAGATTGCCAGGAAAAATATCAGTAACTTCAGATATGCAGATGACACCCTTATGACAGAAAGTGAAGAAGAACTAAAGAGCCTCTTGATAAGTCAAAGAAGAGAGTGGAAAAGCTAGCTTAAAACTCAACAATGAAAAAAGAAAGATCATGGCATCCAGTCCCATCACTTCATGGCAAATAGATGGGGAAACAATGGAAACAGTGGCTGACTTTAATTTTGGGGGCTTCAAAATCACTGCAACTGGTGTCTGCAGCCATGAAATTAAAAGAGGCTTGCTCCTTGGAAGAAAAGTTATGACCAACCTAAACAGTATATTAAAAAGCAGAGACATTACTTTGCCAACAAAGGTCCGTCTAGTCAAAGCTATGGATTTTCCAGTAGTCAAGTACATGTGTAAGAGTTGGACTATAAAGAAAGCTGAGCACTGAAGAACTGATGCTTTGAGCTATGGTGTTGGAGAAAACTTGAGAGTTCCTTGGACTGCAAGATCAAACTAGTCAGTCCTAAAGGAGATCAGTCCTGAGTGTTCGTTGGAAGGACTGATGCTGAAGCTGAAGCTCCAATAATTTGGCCACCTGATGTGAAGAACTGACTCATTGGAAAAGGCCCTGATGCTGGGAAAGATTGAAGGCAGGAGGAGAAGGGNCATGAGCTAACGGCTTTTCTTGGATCTCACTTTTTGACCCCAGGCATGCCTTAGTTTATAGCACAGAAATATCTATTATTATTATTGCCTCGATTTTATGGGAGAATTTCATTTCATGTTGATTTTATTTGGTAATAATTATTTTTAAAGTCTTCAGCTTTTGCGTTCCCTGCCCTTATCACGTCTATCACGTAAGTAGAAAAGGGCAGACATGAACTAAGAAGAAACTTTGAATTTCTGCAGATGAGGACGTGGTAACCAGGACAAAGCGGGTAAGGCTATGTGTCCCATTTGCAGCAACAGAGCAGGACAAAAACATTGGTCCTATCCTTCTTATCTTATCTTAAATGAATTTATTATAGATATTCTTTAAGGTATGGAAGGAAGTATTTGTTAAATGAATACATGCTTCTCTCCTACACATAACTGTCTGTTTTGTACAGTTAATCCTTTCTTTAACAGCACAGATATATGAATCCATTCATATAATATGTGAATGTTGACTAAGTACAGTCGTCAGCTGACTATGGCCATGCCCGACAACCTCTCGCAATAACCTCTGGTCAACTCTCACCTGCACAGTTTAGAGACAGAACTGAAACCACAGCCTTCCCCACCATGAAGTCAGGTCAAGTCCTCCAATAACTGCAGGATCTCCTGTTCTGGGACATCCATTCCCTCCAAAAGCCTGGCTTAGCTCCAGGCCATGTCAGCTGGGAACACAGAAAGCGATTCCAAGCCTAGCGCAGAATCGTGCGGAGAGCAGAGGGTTTGGGGCTTAGTATTCTGTCTGACAAGAGGATCCTGTTTCAAAAGGTCAATCTAGCTTTCTCTCCTAAGAACTGCAACTTCTCTCAAGACTCGACTCACCCCAAAATTACCCAGGAGGCTCCGACAAGTCCCTGGAGTTTCAATCATTTATTAAACAAGTCTTCACTGGGGTCTTGTTAGGTACCAGGACTAAGGATGGTACCAGGTGGCATAGTGGTAAAGAATCCATCTGCAATACAGGAGACCTGGGTTCAATCCCTGGAGCAGGAAGATCCCCTGGAGGAGGAAATAGAAACTCATTCCAGTGTTCTTGCCTGGAAAAACCCACAGACGTGGGATATGCCTGGTGGGTATAGTCCATGGGTCACACAGAGTCTGACACAACTGAGTAACGAAGCATGCACGCAGCAGGGATGTCCTTGTTACAGATATTAGATCCTTATCAAATATATGATTTGCAAATATATTCTAGAATTCTGTGGGTTGTCGTTTCACTTTCTTGATTGTAACTCTTAAAACACAAAATTTATAATTCTGATAAAGTCTAATTAACCTTTTTCCTTTGGTTGCTTGTGCTCTTGATGTCATATAAAAGGAATCATTGTCCAACATGACTATGCTTTCCCTAAGAGCTTTATGATTTGAGCTCTTACATTTAGGTCTATGATCCAGTTGCAGTTAACTTTTGTATATGATGTAGGGTAGAGACCCAAATTCATTATTTTGCATGTGGATATCCAATTGCCTCAGCACCTTTTGTTGAAACGACTCTTCATTCCCCATTCAATTGTCTTGGCACTTGCTGAAAATCAACTGACTATAAATGTAGTGGTCTATTTCTGGATCTCAATTCTATTTCTTTGATCTATAGTCTCTCCTTATGTCAGTACTATACAATCTTCATCACTGAAACATTATCATAAGTTTTGAAACTGATAAGTATGAATATTCCAACTTTGCTTTTCTTGCAAGATTGTCTGGGCTCTTCTGGGGCTCCTACATTTACATATTACTTTTAGGAACAACTTGTCAATTTCTGCAAACAAAAAAGACAGCTGAGATTACTATATGGATTGCATTAATCTGCAGGCCACTTTGGGGGACTTTTGCCATCTTAGCAATATTAAGCTTTCCAATCCATAGATGCAAGGTGTCTTTCCATTATTTATTGTTTAATTACTCTCAATAATGTTTCAAGGTTTCTCTGGTGGCTCAGTTGATAAAGAATCTGCCTGCATTGCAGGAGACCCAGGTTTGATCCCTGGGTGGGGAAGATCCCCTGAAGAAGGAAATGGCAACCCACTTTACTATTCATGCCTGGAAAATCCCATGGACAGAGGAGCCTGGTGAGTTACAGTCTATGGGGTCGCAGAGAGTCAGACATGACTTAGCGACTAAACCACCAATAATGTTTCATAATTTTCAATGTACAAGTCTTACACTTCTCTTGTTAAATTTATCCCTAACTATTTCACTATTCTTTGATGATTCTGTAAATGGAACTGTTTGCCTAACTTTATTTTTAATCATGCATTGCTAATACATAAAAACATAATCTTTCTGCATTTCAATCTTGTATCCTGCTACTCTGCTGAATTCACTGATGAGCTCTAATAGCTTTTGGGGGCATATTTTAGGATTGTCTATATACAAGATCACATCATCTGCAAACAGAAATAGTTTTACTTTTCTCTTTCTATATGATAACCTCTTCAAGGCTTCTTCCTTATTGTGTCATGGAATCTTTTATCCTTTATAAATTAATTTTAGGCATCAAGAACGTATGCCCAATGAGAACAAAAATTTGTTTTGTTCCCTGCCATAGACCTGGCATCTAGACTCATTCCTAATATTTAAGATTTCAATAAATATTTGTTGAATAAAGGAAATAAAAAGTAATGGGGGGTAGCCTCCTTCTCGGCACAGTGGTAAAGAATCTGCCTGCCAATGCAGGAGACACAAATTCAATCCTTGATCTGGGAAGATCCCACATGCCATGGAGCAACTAATCCCGTGCACCACAACCATTGAGCCTGTGCTCTAGAGTCTGGGAGCCACAGCTACTGAAGTCCATGCACTCAAGAGCCCATGGACTGCAACAGGAGAAGCCACTGCAATGAGAAGCCTGTGCAGCAAAACTAGAGAGTAGCCTCTGCTCACCACAACTAGAGAGAAGCCCACACGACATGGCAACGAAGACTTAGCCCAGCCAAAAATAAATAATTTTTACAGTAATGGGACAGTTTAGTCCAGAGCTTTTCCCTGTACTGTAAAACTACACTGGGGGGAGGGGAGGTGGCTTATTCTATCCCATATATAAACATATTCACTTATGTCTGCCCAGTGCCTCACAATTAATGAGCACTCCATAAACATGTGTCTAATGGGTGAATGAAGAAATAATGTAAAGCCTGACATATGGGGGGGTGCATAATTAAGACCACGTGGCCACATCTGGTATAGGAAACATTATCTGTCCAATAGCTTAATATGCCATCAACTCCATCCCAGTGGATGATAAATACCACCCCCTAAGATTACAGTGACAACAAAACTCTGTCACTGGAATTCCAACAGTTCTATCGTGGTTGTTAAAATGATACTACTATGTGATTCCTGTTATTCATATCATTTCAACAGCAACTCAAGAGTTGGCTGGGCAGGGCAATGGATGGCAAGTCACCCAGGCTGGATGCGCAGGCCAATCTGCTGGCCCTGCCCCCTTTCATCTTCAGCCTCGACTCTCACCCAGGAGATACTTCAGGTGCATCTGTAAATGCAGTGAGAATACTTGGCATGGACACCATATGAATAGCCCACGAGGTCCAGGAAGGTCTGGGACACAGAGAGTAGGAGGTTGGAGGGCCCTGCCTATTTCGCTCATGCTCTTTATTTTTTTGTATAATTTATTATGTTCATTTTTATTAAAACGATGACTCTATGATCTTACTTATCTGGGGAAAATAAAGTCAGACTTTGAGAAAAACAAAAGCTACAAAGATATATTGTACAGCACAGGGTTTCCCTGGTGGCTCAGTGGTAAAGAATCCACCTGCCATTGAACGAGGTGCAGGTTCCTTCCCTGAATCAGGAAGATTCCCTGGAGAAGGAATGGCAACCCATTCCAGTATTCTTGCCTGGAGAATTCCACAGACAGAGGAGCCTGGTGAGCTACAGTCCATGGGGTCGCAAAGAGCTGGACATGACTTAGCGACTAAACAGCAAACCACAGGTAATATAGCCAATATTTTATAATAACCTAAAATGGAATGCAATCTACAAAAATCTTGAATCACTAAAATTGTACACCGGAAGACTTCCCCAGTGGTCCAGTGGTTAAGAATCCCTCTGCCAATGCAGGGGACACAGGTTTGATCCCTGGTCTGTGAGGATCCCACATGCCAGGGGGCAGACAAGCCCGTGCTCCACAACTACTGAAGCCCAAGTGCCCTAGAGCTTGTGCTCTGCAACAAGAGAAGCCCTCACAAGGAGGAGTCTGCAACATTGCAACTAGAGAGCAATCCCCACTTGCTGCAACTAGAGAAAGTCCACGGGCAGCAACGAGGCCGCGGTATAGCCAAAAACAAATAAAATAAATTCCAAAACGTTTTTAAAAATTGTACACCTGAAACCAATACAGCATTGTAAAGCAACTATACCTCAACAACAACCAAAAAAGTCATTGCAAACAGAAGTTCACTTTTTAGAGTCTTACTTTCAAGATTAGTAATTTTTCTGCTCTTACTGGATTTGAATGAGATATGAAATACAGGCGTTTCTTAGTGTACTTGGATGCACTTTTGAAAATCTGTAAGGTTACAGAGTTACCCATGTTACTACCTACTATTTTCATTTGATCTAAGGAAACCATTTCCCTGTCAAAAGACAGGGGGGAATGTTAGAGCCAGACCAGAGCCATGACAGGCTCAACCAGCTATACTAAGCCTAAGATTCAGATTCTTGTAAAACTTGAGTCATGATTCTGGGAAACCACACCATGGGAAAGTCCTGCTCGCGGCAAACACGAGCCAATCAGAATTGGGATCTTGATTCAAACCCGAGCCAATGAGATTTTGTGATTTGTGTGATTTGAAAACCATGCACAGGTACAACTCAGCCAATCATTACCGTCAGCTGTACTAAGAACCACCTGTATAAAAGAAGCTGTGATTCAGAGCTTGGGGCTCTCGTCAAGACTCCACTGCACTGGATGAGACAGGAGCCCTAGCTCGAGCTAGCAATAAAACCCCTTCATGCTTTTGCATTGCTGTGGACATTTTATTCTCTCAGTTTTGGGGACTCGGACTCTGGGCATAACATTTGGGCAAAGACATTTCCCCCCTGTCTTTTGTCCATTGTCCAGTGGATTTTATTCAGCGGGAAAATACCACTTGATCAACATAAATCAACCTCACACTGTTCTTTTAAAGAGACTTTTGTTCCCATTGCCCCAGCCCCACAACCCCAGACTATCTATGTGTTACAGATTGAAATCTATACTCACCAAATATTCATTTTATTCTGTTTTACTCAGGCAACTATCATATAAATAACTGCATTGTTACTAGAAACATATTTTAAGATTTTAATGACTATGAGGAGATCTGCAGCTATTGCAGACATGCTAATCCTCAATAAATATGTTTTTAATCAGGTTAGCATTTTATAAACAATAACTGTCCCATTAATTCTGGGGTGGACTTTGTAAGCTTGATGGCAAGCACTGCAGTTGATTTGTTTTCCCTTGGGCTCTTTAAGTTACACTTTAAATTTGGAGATTCAACCAGGGGAATTTTCCAGCCTTCAAAACACAAGAGCCGGGAACAAGACTGAGTATAGCAGTGACAGGAAAAAGTAGGCAGCTTAGGGTCATCAGGAAAAGTCTGGACTAAGAGTCAGATCAGGATAATTCTCTTCCTAATTAAACTTTCTTAGCCAGAGCTTCCTCATTTGTCAACTGGGGATGATCATATGTAGCCCGATCATGCATTTTCATGGTAGGGAATCTGATGTATGAGTGTATGAGAAAACACAGTAAAAAATCTCGCAGTACTACAGCGTGGGGTCTAGGAAACCCCACAACTCAGCAGAAACATCTCGGCCACATCATCTAACTGTCTGGCCTTCAGTTTCTTCATGTTTACAGTGTAAATNTCCTAATTAAACTTTCTTAGCCAGAGCTTCCTCATTTGTCAACTGGGGATGATCATATGTAGCCCGGTCATGCATTTTCATGGTAGGGAATCTGATGTATGAGTGTATGAGAAAACGCAGTAAAAAATCTCGCAGTACTACAGCGTGGGGTCTAGGAGACCCCACAACTCAGCAGAAACATCTCGGCCACATCATCTAACTGTCTGGCCTTCAGTTTCTTCATGTTTACAGTGTAAATAATGATGGCCTTCCCTGATGGCTCAGATGGTAAAGAATCTGCCCACAACGCAGAAGACACAGGTTCAATCACCGGGTCAGGAAGATCTCCTGGAAAATGGGATGGCAACCCACTCCAGAATTCTTGCCTGGAGAACTAGATCATCAAAGGAGCCTGGCAGGCTATAGTCCATGGGGTGGCAGAGGTGGACACAGCTGAAGCTACTAACACTATAACTTTCACTAAATAATGATAATAATAATCATAATGTCTATTTCTCAAGGATTTCTCACATACAGTGACATGATGTATATGAGCATTCACAGAAGACCTAGCACAGAAGATGCATAAAAAACCATTCTTTTCCCACTGTCAACCCATCAGGAATGTACATACGTTCCTCAGATGGAATCCAAGATACCTGGGAAATGTCAGAATCAGAGTCATTGCTTTTTCTGCCAGAGAGAAACAGGCCAGGGAGGGTGGAGACACCACCATCACCACCTGCGTTTTTCTGACACCAAGCCTGTTCTCTGCTGGAGCTCCCTGCCCTCTGCCTCTTGACTGGGGATCCTTTATCAGAGTTGTGATTAATAGTTAGCTTGACAGGCTGACTGGGAGGGATGGGCCTGAACTCAGGAATTCCGAGGATGCTGCATAGGAGAGTCAGTTACGGCTCTTTATTATTCATTTTTATTGGAGTAGAGTTGTTTTACAATGTATCTGCTGTACAGCAAAGTGAATCAGCCATCTGTATACATACACCCCTCTTTTCTTTGATTTCCTCCCCATTCAGGACACCACAGAGCACTGAGTAGAGTTCCCTGTGCTGTATATACATTCTCACTGGTTATCTATCTTATACATATGTCAGTAGTGTAAGGCAGAAGAAGGGCAGTGGAGAGCTGGAGATGTGGGTCAGCAGAAAACTCCCTAGTAGGCAGTGTCTAAGGCAGAAAGGGGCAGCCTGGGAGTGACTTCCCCTCTTCAGCAGGTGGCTGTTCCCTGTTGGCTCGGACACAGTGTGACCCAATCTGGACCCAAGGATGCCCAGAGGCAGCCAAACCCTGGGGCCACATCTCTCTATACCTTTGCAGGGTCTCCAGATCTCACGAAAACCTTGAGACAAATGGCCTCACCAAGCTCCCCAGACTGAACAAGAATGCTCACGGGATCTGAGTACATTAACCCAGAGCCAGTGGACAAGAATGCAAGAGCTGAGCACAGGCAGACACCTCAGACTTTATCATGCTATTAGTTCTCTTGACTGAGCAGGGCCTCATGGCCATCCCAGACCTCCCACAGCCCCAACACACACACACACACTCATACACACACACACTCATACACACATACACACTCACACACACACACATACACACACACACACACCTCCAGGAACAAGCAGCAGAGAGAAAGATTAGCTACATAAACCAGGCAGGCTTGTAAAACAGCTGAAGAATTAAGTACTCAAGAATGTTTTGGCCAAGCCGCTGACCCATTCCTCACTCTGCAAAGCCCAGGGAAGGAGAGAGAGAGGTAGAAAGAAAAATAAAAGGACCAGGGAAAACAGACCAAAGTATTAAGTGCTTTTTATTCAGTAAATAAACTCCATCTGACAGGCCCTCCCCTGGAGTCCTGAGGTGCCATGAATCCTGGGAAATGATTTGGAAAATTAAAAAAAGGAAAGAAAGACAATAGAGATTCCCGGGTCCTGACTGAAATGAGAGAGGTGTTTAGTCAATTCCCTCACGCCAGTCAGATTCAGACAAGAATTGGGATTTGGACAGACAAAGGAAGGATGAGCAGCTTGGCGACTGGATCAGAGTCTGGAAGTGGGAATCAGTCAGTCTCACTTTGAGTGACAGGCCTGACACACGTACTTGTGAGGTGATGACACCCAGATCTAATGTCAAGACCCCCACAGCCCCTCTCCTCCTGGGAGAACCATAACAACGCAGTCACGGCCTCTGCCCCTTCACCCCCCACTTACATCCACCCCCCACTTACATCCTCCCACCCCTCTGCAACCCTGCCTCCACCATGAATGACCAGCCTATCCAGCTAGAAATCTCTGCCACCCTCTTCTTTTCCTTGTCTCTCATCCCCCAGATGCATTTGGTGACCAGCCCCTGTCCTGTCTACTTAGACATATCGGCCAAATCAGGTCCGTCAGGACCATGTCAGGACAGACTTTAAGTATGAGTTCTCTTATTAGTTTCTCTACCATCAGCCTCTCACAGTCCACATCATCAGACACACCAGCAAAAACGTCATTGTACCAAAGGAAAAAAAATCAGATCAGATCATTTCCTAAAGAAAGACCTCCACTAGCTCACAGTTGCCTTATTGGGGACCACGCCCTGGCTCTTCCCAGTCTCACCCTTAACTTGCTCACGTGGCTGTGCCACCTGCCCCTCAGGCCACGACCAGGCCTCCCCATCCCCTTCCATGATCTGGCTGGCTTTGTTCTCCCCCTGCCTGAGGTGCCCTCACTTCATCTCTGCCCAGTGACCCTTCCGCATCTCTCGAGGTCCAGTTCTAAAGCCATCTCTTCCGTGATGCTCTTCCTGGTTCCACAAGACAAAGCCTACCCCCTCCCCACTTTGCTCATTTCACTGTTACAGCACTGATCATGGGCTGTGATTTTTTCTTCCCAAGTCTGTCCCACTAGAATGTGGGTCCCTTAAGTCTGCTCCTCTTGGTTTTAATCACATTGGCCTCAGAATGTAGCCTTTATAAGCACTTCTTCAATGTTTCACTAAATACATGAACTGACTAAGATAATCGATGACTAAGCAAGCTGGCAGTGCGCTCGGATAAACAACCACCCTCTGTGGGTCTCAGCGGCGTCATCGGTGCAAGGAGGAGGCTGGAGTTCCTAAACTGCCTTGGAGGCCTGACACTGCATGGCTTTACGATGGTGCACTGAGAGAGAGTGGGGCCTGGCCTTCTCTGTGTGAAAACTGAAGCTGAATGAGAGCTGTAAATACGGAGAGTCGCTGAGGGTCTTCAGTAACCCAGAGGCCTTGGCCCTCGAGAGTAGGCAGGCTTGTGCGGAGGTAAGTCAGTCGTTTTCATTAAAAGCACAGCAAGGTACCGGATCCAAACACGACATTAGGCCTTGCAGTCTGATATGCCTGCAGAAACCCACCCCCGTCCTTCAGGGAAACAGCATGGAAGGGGTCAGGGAGGAACCAAAATGCCTACAAGCAGGTGGGAAGCTGGGCGACAGAGCAAGGACGGGTGAGCAGCCAGGATCCTTCTCCAGCACAAAAGCCGCCGCCCCCGACCTGGTCTGCCAAGACATCTGGACACAAACGGAAACCTTAAATGCTGGCCAGACTGTCCCACTCACTCCTGCTGCCCCGGGACCTGCGTTAACACAACCCAGTGCCCAGGCTCCTGTTAGCTCTGCTTCTCTCACCTGCAAAATCTCTGAGGGATCCTTCTGCCCATGAATGTACTGTTCACATCCTTAGTGTCCGCCATGTCATCCACCCCAATCTAGTGGCCTCTTCCTTCTCCTTCTGAAACCTGGTAACAGGTCAGCTGCCTGGTTTGACCAGCTTTGGTACCACTTTCCAGAGTCACGCAGTGCCTGACAAACAGGAGGTGCTCACAAAGTTTCCTCCGAATGAATCAGCGAGTGTGCTCAGAGCTCAGTGGGTCTGTAGAGAGGTATCCTTCCCATGAGGAGAGCCCCTATGAGGGGCTCAGCTGTTAAGAGACA